>LBNU01022157.1:9748-39553 GCA_014162995.1 Artemisia annua | reverse complement strand
ATATATATATATATAGAAAAAACATACGGACTACCATCCGCACCTATCTTTTATTTCTAAGTTATGTTTTGTTTTTATTTCATTTTGTTTTCGATAGTTTAAGATTGAGTCTAGTCTTGGCTTGGCAACGCCACTTGTATATGTAACTAACTAACCCTTTTGTAAAGCCCTCTTTGATAGTTATCCTAGGTGCTTACGCCTAAGTGGAGAAGGTTTCGATCCTCTCTCAAGCCTATGGTAATCTATTTACTATGTCAGGTAGTGAGTGATATTATCCATTTCCTTTACATCATATTTACATATTATCAACCGAGAGATGTGAGTATCCAAACACTACATGAGAGGTGCTAGTATATTTTCTCCGTGCTTATTTTGAGTAAAGTGGAGCGACTAACTATTGTAATTACTTTTATGTTCACATTAAATGACCTCTAACTTGTATTTTAATTGGAATAAAAGCGCATTTGCTTGAGGACAAGCAAATCTCAAGTGTAAGGGTATTTGATGAGACGAAAAATGTTACGTTTTTAGGGGTCAGTTTGAGTCCTAATTCGTATATTATTGGATCGGATTTCACCCAAAGTCGTTTCTTTTCTCATTTTAGGTACTTTTGAGGAGAAAATCACAAAAGAAGCATTTTCGGGCGTTTTCGGAGTGAAAAAGTGCGGAAAACAACAAAATCTCAAAAGACCCTAAAGTGCACAGAAGGTGACGGCGTCACAAGCTTCAACGTGACGACGTCAGGAACAAATGAAGTGAAGAAATTGGAAGTTACTCATGACGGGCCAGAGAGTTTTTGGCCTAGTTTGGTGACGGCGTCAGGGAAGGCCGTCAGATCTGGAACAAGGCGGCGTGACGACGTCAAGAAGGCCATCACAAAACCCTAATCGTCGGCGTGACGGCGTCACACCTTGGGCTGACGCCGTCAGCCCGTATTATCTATATATATAGGACGATTTTTATTGTTTTAAAAGAGGAACTTGGTGGAGAACTTAAGGGTTAAACCCTAGCTCGTGTATCACAGACCTTAGAGGGTACTTTTACCCCTCTAACTTGCATGTTTAATCTAAGATAAGTCTTCATTCAATCCATACAATATGTCTATGTGTTGTATGATTTATGTTTGTGCTTTTCTTTCCTTTAACATGCTAGGCTAAATTAACTTGTGTTTGCTTAGATCTAATGAAACCTAACTATTGATTATCATGTGATGTGTATGTTGTGATTGTGATTTGGATGAATGTTTCATCTACGTTAGACTTAAGAAAACTGGCTAACCTCCTATACGGTAACAAGCTTGAACGTCTTAGGAAACGTGAATCGTATGTGCGTTAATCGATTTTAAGGTAGTATTTCATGCGTAGGTTGCTATCGGTGAGCTTATGATAGGATACTTGACGTATCGTCATAGAGTGAGGTAGGAGCTTATAGAGTTAGGGAATTGAACGCACTCCCTACGACTTGTTAGGAATACACCCGTCATCCACGCAAACTCAACATACTAATTACATGGTAAAAGATAGTTAGGGAGTAATGAAATCTAAGTAAACACTACTTTCCCCACCATTGTTTTCTCAAAACTTTAATTTAATTGCATAAGTAGATAACTTGGGTTAGTTGACTAGCAACTAATTCCGCCCACTCCTTCAAAACCGAGATTTTACTGCTTTCAAAAAAACATAAAAATACAAAAATAATCATCCTCCACCCTTAGACCTTAATTAGAGTAGTCTTTAACCTAACGAACACTATTCCCTGTGAGAGAACGATCAATCCCCCGGTACTTGCCACTACACTATACTACATCGGTCAGGTACACTGCCTGGTGGGGATTGTAAGCCTCTTGAGATCCCTTGAGAGGTAAAACAAAGTGCGTAAGCAATCCCTACGCATCAGGCCGTCGACTTGTCGACGGGAACCTATCATCCCGTCGACATGTCGACGGGAGAGGGTCGAAAATGTCGACGCCGGAAGCATCGATTGTACTAGTGATTTCCACTTCAATTGAACTGCAACCGGGTTCCTTGTGGACTGCATTTTTTATCATTAACTTCCGACATCCGTCCACATTCTTCCATCAACTTATGGAAGCATATAAATTTGATAAAAAGACATAATTACCACCATCACACGGGTCTATAGAACAGATCCCGTTCAAGAAAAAGTGAATGGTGCGCTGCAAGTGAAAAATCATTCTATTATCTTTCGCTATGTTTATTGACTATTATCATGAGTAGACTTCAATTGTAGACAGCAACATTAGTAGAAAGTTGTTTTGGTGGATAAGAAGGGTTAAAACAGTTGCCTATTAAGAAGAATTTCACTGAGTTTAGTGGGCATCAGTCATTGTAACGAAAAAGACATGAACACACATAAGATTGAAGCAAAAAGAAAAAAAGTGTGTTGTCTGTCAGACAACCATGTAGCCATGCCAAGACCCATCAGATGGGCTGACAACGATCCTCTACTGAGCCATGGCCGAGACCATAAGGCTCGGTTAATCACGCTCTGGCTACATGGTCATGATGCATCAACCAGACATGGGTTTCTGTCTCTTGAGGAGTCAAGAATACAGATGTACGAGCCTATAGAACAGATCCTGTTCAAGTAAGGTCGTGCTTGTTTGTTTGTCCACCCCCTTTTTAAACACACNATGGCCGAGACCATAAGGCTCGGTTAATCACGCTCTGGCTACATGGTCATGATGCATCAACCAGACATGGGTTTCTGTCTCTTGAGGAGTCAAGAATACAGATGTACGAGCCTATAGAACAGATCCTGTTCAAGTAAGGTCGTGCTTGTTTGTTTGTCCACCCCCTTTTTAAACACACTTTCGTTTGCATTTTTGGCCGATGTGGGATGAAACTTTGTTCTTTTCTTTGAGAAACTGACGCCCACTAAACTTCTGGTCACTTCTTACCATTTGTATAAAGATTATTTATCTTCTATAGGTTAATGGGAAGTTCTCTCTTAAGATACTATCATAGATATATATTCGACAAAGTCATACATGTGTATGACAAATCTGACACTTTAACTTGTCTCATCATGGATTTCCGTTCTGTTATCCTAGAAGAAATGGTGTGTGAGAATGGAAGAGTGTCATCTTTGTAACAAAATCTATTGGTCCCAAATAAGTGAGTCGATAATGAAATTGCAATAAAATCTGAATAACTAAATCGTCTAACTATTGTAATGTTACATGTTTACAAGTATATATACTAGTCGAATGGTTGTGAGCCAACCATCGTGTCTGTTCGAATAGGCATGTCCCAAACGACATAACCATTCGGTTATAAACCGAAATAACTAACTTAACTATTAACTAACTTAACTAACTTTTGGTTATTAAGTTTCTGTTTAGCAACTTTGGTCCTTCGTGTTTTGCAAAGAAGTAATGTCAAGATTATTATCTCACATTCTCCTCCTTAAACTTGATCGTTGCTTCGTCCTAAGTCTTGAACTCCGAGCATTTGTCGCATAGTCACGAACTTAAGTCTTGGTAAGGCTTTCGTTAAAATATCTGCTCTTTGTAGTTCTCCACTGACATTTTCCACATTGATATGACCATTTTCTACGCATTCACGAATGAAATGATAACGAATGTCGATGTGCTTGCTTCTTCCATGAAAAACTGGGTTCTTTGAGTGCTATTGCTGATATGTTGTCAACTTTCAGCGTTATCCTTTTTTCTTGCCATCCAGTTAATTCACTAAGTAGTCGTTTTAACCATAAGGCTTGACATGCTGCTCCAGTAGCCGCCATGAATTCTGATTCACATGATGAGAGCGCCATTGTTGGTTGCTTCTGAGTACACCAAGTAATAGGTAACTCTCCAAAATAAAATACTATTCCAGTAGTTCCTTTTCCTTGATCGATGTTGATTCCATAACTACTGTCACTGTAACCTGTAATCTTGCAGCCGCCTTCTTTCTTGTATATTATTCCATGCTCCTTTGTTCCTTTGATGTATCGGATTACTTGTTTCACTGCTTTCAGGTGATGATCCTTCGGGTCTTGCATAAATCTGCTGAGTAGTCCGACTGAGTAACTAAGATCTGGTCTTGTATGTAGTAAGTATCTGAGACTTCCAATTAAGCTACGGTAGTAAGTTGCATCAACTGAGTTTCCATCTTTCTCCTTGACCAACTTAGTGCCGGGATCCATTGGTATCTTCGTATCATTACTGTCCGTCATACTTGTATCTTTCAAGATCTTGTTAATATATCCTGTTTGCTTGATTGTAATCTCTCCTCCTGTCTGTGTAACTTCTATCCCAAGGTAATAAGCTAGCAATCCTAGATCGCTCATTTCAAATTTTTCTTCCATTTGTGATTTAAACAAGTCTNATCATTACTGTCCGTCATACTTGTATCTTTCAAGATCTTGTTAATATATCCTGTTTGCTTGATTGTAATCTCTCCTCCTGTCTGTGTAACTTCTATCCCAAGGTAATAAGCTAGCAATCCTAGATCGCTCATTTCAAATTTTTCTTCCATTTGTGATTTAAACAAGTCTATTTCCTTCTTTGGAGTGCCCGTGATTATCAAATCATCTACATATACTCCAACTATAAGTGTAGAAGTCTTGCTTCTCTTCATATAAACTGCTTGTTCGAGATTACATTTCTTAAATTCTAATGACTTAAGGTTTGATCAAGTTTCACATTCCAAGCTCTTGATGCTTGTCTTAAGCCGTACAAAGCTTTAGTTAGCTTGTAGACTTTTCCTAAGTTTCCTTGTTGAATGAAACCTTCAGGTTGTGAAACATAGACTTCTTCCTTCAACTCTCCATGTAAAAATGTTGATTTTACATCTAAGTGGTGTACTTGCCATCCATTATATGTTGCTAGTGCTAGTATCAAACGAACTGTCTCTATCCTAGCAACTGGTGCGAATACTTCATCGAAGTCTATTCCTTGTTCTTGAACATAACCTTTTGCTACTAATCGTGCCTTATATTTGATGATCTTTCCTTGTGCATCTCTCTTGGTCTTATAAACCCATTTGAGTCCTATTGCCTTCTGATTCGTTGGCAATGTAGTAAGAGTCCATGTGTTATTTTTGTTGATTGAATCTAATTCAATCTCCATGGCCTCAATCCATTTCTTATCTGTTGATGCTTCTTTGTAATTACGGGGTTCTTCTTCTGTGAAAAATAAGCTTGGTGCTTCTACTTCACGTGTATTTTGGTAGATTTCTGTTATATCTTTTAAACCTCGTATCGGTTTATGATCATATCTCTGATCTAAGCTTCCTAATGAGCTAAAAATAGCTTCTTCTTCATCTTCTGAGTTAGGGTTGTAAGTATATGTTGGTGGTGTGACTAGTGTAGTATTTTCATTGTCAACTTCGTCTACCACAAAACTAGCCCAAAATGTGTCTTCTGTACTCGTATCCTCTCCATTGTTATCCCAATCCCACGGTTNGGTTTATGATCATATCTCTGATCTAAGCTTCCTAATGAGCTAAAAATAGCTTCTTCTTCATCTTCTGAGTTAGGGTTGTAAGTATATGTTGGTGGTGTGACTAGTGTAGTATTTTCATTGTCAACTTCGTCTACCACAAAACTAGCCCAAAATGTGTCTTCTGTACTCGTATCCTCTCCATTGTTATCCCAATCCCACGGTTTTGTTTCCATAAACTTTACGTCCCTACTAACATGTTTCTTCTTTCCTATTGAATCATATAACCTACATGCTTTTGATCCTTCCTCTGCTCCTAAGTAAATCATTGGTATGCTTCTGTCATCCAGCTTCTTCAAGTGAGGTATCATTATCTTGGCATAAGCTGTGCATCCGAATATTCTTAGGTTTTCCAGATTCAGTTTTCTGTTGTAGAGTGCTTCATATGGTGTTTTATCTTCCAGGGCTCTCGTAGGTACCCTGTTGAGTATGTAAATAGCGTGTTTGACTGCTTCTGCCAAAAAGTTAAAGGTAACTTCATCGCTTTCATCATACTCCTTGTAGTTGATAACACTGTCCTATTTTTTCTCTCTACTACTCCATTTTGTTGTGGTGAGTATGGTGCTGTCAACTGTCTTGCTATTCCATTCTCCTTACAGTATTTGGTGAATTCATTAGATGTAAATTCACCTCCTCTATCTGTTCTTAGCATTCTTAACTTCAATCTCAACTCCATTTCAATCTTCTGTCTAAATTCCTTGAATGTGTTAAATGCCTGATCTTTCTATTTGTAGTTTAATACTGTAAAGTCGATTCTTAGATCTTTCTACTTTCATTAACCACTTCTTATTCTTGTCATACAATGTCAGTTTGTTTCCATCCATGATGATCTTACAACCTAACTCTGTAAGTTGTCCTAGACTAAGTATGTTGCTCTTGAGGTTTGGAATATAGTATACATCCGAAACTATCTTTTGTTGTTTGTTTCTACATCCTAACAGTATTAAACCTCTACCCTTTATCTCCACATATGATCCATCTCCAAAACGAACGCGTCCAGTGATGCTTTCGTCAATGTCCTTAAAATGACTCTTGGTTCCCGTCATATGGTTACTTACACCATTATCTAGATACCATATGCTAGCATCTTTTGTAGCATACTTTCCGGGTTGTACTTGTCCTTCGTTCAACAAAACTTCTTCGTGTTCAGTTTCGTGTGTAGTCATTAATAGTGATGGTTCATCGTCTTCTAAGATAAGGTTTGATTGTTCCTGAGTTGTTGATGGTTTTCTACAGTCTTTCTTAATATGTCCTAGTTTCTCGCAATTGAAACATTTTACCTTTCTTACATCCCACTCACGTCTACCTTTATTTGACTTTTCTTTGTGAGTTGAGTTTTCTCCGTTCGAGTTATCTCTGTTTCTATTATTTTGCCAGTTTCCTCGTGAGAAGTTTGATCTACCTCTACTTTTGGTAAATCGTCTTCCATTTCTAGAGTGTTCGCCTTGTGTGAATAATAAGTTATCCTGGCTTTCTACTTGTCCTCCCTTTCGGAGTTTTATCCTTTCCTCGAATGCCTTAAGTTTTCCAGCGATCTCATCTAAGGTAATGTTGTCGAGATCATTTGTCTGTTCTATGGTTGCTACTATTTGAATGAACCTATCTGGTGTGGAGTCTAATAGTTTTCGTACTAAAAGTGATTCATCCAAAGTTTTCCCTAATTCTTTAGCCTTCGTGGCGTATCCATTTAGTTTGTTCGTAAATGTATCCACCGTGACATCTTCCTTCATCTGAAGGGTCTGAAATCCAATCATCAATGAGTGTAACCGTGCTTGTTGCACTTTTTCTTCTCCAACGTGTCTCCTTTTCAACGATTCCCATAATTCCTTTGCCATTTTACAACTTGCTACTTGTAAAATCACATCTTCTGTGAACGCTTGATATAGGAGGGCAGTTGTTGCCTTATCCTTCTTATCATCTACTTGCGTGTTTTCCTTAGGTTCTATCGTTTCCCATAAACCATGTACTTCTAGTATAACCTTAATTTGTATAGCCCAAATCGTGTAGTTTGTGTTTTTGAGTTTAAGGCATTAGTATTGTGCAATAGGTGTTACGGGTTTTAGTGTTGTCGATGTGTTATTTGTATCGTCATCGGCCATCTTAAAGGTGTTTATAATCTTCACCTCTAATCATATGAGAATTTCTAACTAGTATGGTATTTCCTACTACTACGGGAACAGAAAATAGTTATCCGGGAATCCTAATAGTACGGGATCAATATAAAGTTCTCGGGATTTTCTAATAGTATAAAATAAATATCTATACTATATAAATATGAATTGAAATCCAAGGTTTGAAATTTGTGACCTCGTTGTTGTGTTAAACACAAACATATTCCCTTTTGTGTGTTGGTACTTGAGTATTATATGTTGGATCGTTGTAGCTCGAGGTTGTTTAGACCTCATATCATCTAGGGTTAACAATAACAATGATAATAACAATATGCAACGGAATAGAACAAATCAAAGTTATTAACACAAGGTTTTTCACCATCATCACCTCCAATTATATTTGATCAGAATATAACGTGTTACCTAACTGTAACAGGGATCTAAGACACCTCAGATCTTGAAGGTATCGAACAACTCTAGTCTAGGCGTTTACAAGACAATACGCCCTAGACACACACACACCTTTAGATATCTACATTATGGAAGACTTATCAAAAAACCTGTACCTATGACTCTTTATATAATAGAGTCATTAGGTTTACAAAGAGATAATACCGAATAATATAAAATCGTTTCTTCATTATAGAATATTTCCTGTATCTTTAATTATTGTAGCTTTCTCTCTTTGTCATCTTTAGTCCTTCTTGTTTCATTCTTTTATTTATTTTGTCACATCAAATCTAGAATCCCAACAATCTTCCCCTATTTGATGATGACAAAACAAACAAAGTCGTGTACGAACTTCCCTAGACGAAGTAGAGAAGTTGAGATATAGTCATCTCCCTGAATGAAACAAGTCTTGTCTTCCCCTTAAGCCATGCCGTGCCACTCCAATATTTCTTCCCCTTTTTGTTATCAACAAATAGAGAATAAATAAACCGTAGAAACTTCCCCTCGAGTGATGCATGTACATAAAATGATTCTTCAAATCTGTAGGCTTTATATATTATTGAAGAAAACTAATCATTACCAATTTGATGCTGAAGTAGAAGAAACCAACCTTGTATCTTATGCCTTGTACTAAATACGACTTCGAACGTATACTTCACGTATAGGGAGACCGCAATCTCTTGACAATAATCACTGAGCACAATAACGTAACTCCTTCAAGTGTTTTGTCAATTCGTAATCACTTGAACGAACAAACAAGTATCTTTAAACGGTATGTGGACGTTTAAGATATGATAAGACACAACCTTGAAAAATTCCACTGCATCATCAAAGTAACAACAAATACTTCTCTCTTCCAATAAGAAAATTAATTCGAGCCTTTAAAACCGTTTAAGAACAAATAACAAACCTCCTTGTGTGTGTACCAAATAACCTTCTTGTGTGTGTAAACCAAAACCAATCAAACTGCTCATAATATTCCTTGATGAATTACCTTAAAATCCATGTATTCTTGAAGCCTCTTCCCCTCAAAGAACAAAGCTATCAAGAACCCATTAATATTAACAAAAACCGAGCAGCAGAGTTAAAATTCGAGCAGCAGTTTACATAAAGCTAGCAGCAGAGTAATACCGAGCAGCAGTTTCGTAGCAGCAGAGTTTAAATGTGACAGCAGTAGAGTGAAAAACACTAGCAGCAGAGTGACAATATGATAGCAGTAGAGTGAAAATACAAGAGCAGTACAAAAGTATGATGACAGCAGTACTAAATAAACAATTCAACTGCCTTAACCAGAATCGATTACATCCAGCCCCATAAATCGACCAATTTATCACCAATAATTGTGTCTCCTTCGAATATTACAACCAACCTGCTACTGACTAACTGTGACGGTATCACTAAAAGACGACAAACCTTTGAAACCATGTGAAAGTTATACCAGATCCACGATCTAAAATAAATACTCCAATAGCACCAAAGAATTAAATCACTTTTGCGACCAACCCATTAATAAAATCTTCTCAAACAACAGACCCATTAAATGCATCCATGATTGACTAATTATAATAATTTTCATTGTTGTAGTACGAGGTAATCACCATATGCAATTAATTCAATTTATGATCTTAATTAATGGAATTGACCAATTAATTGTACAAGAAAACAATTCACGTTCACAGCTCCAAAAGACGACAATTCATACTAATATCTCAATTAATACTCTACCAACCAATTAATTCCTTTAAAGATAACTATAAATAGACCATTGATCTTTGTGGGCCACCATCAGAATTATGGTTTCCGAATAAAAATCGATATATCCTTTTTTTTTGAAAGAACGATATATCCTTGAAGAAGACCAAATCAGTACAAGGTTTAGTAAAACCCTTTGTCGTTTTTGTTGTAGAACTCTTATTATCACAGCAGCAGCAAAATACGAAACACTTAAAAAAAACAATTAACCAAATCGTACCTTTTTCAAACCTGCTTTCTTCAACAGTAAAAACCTTGATGAACCCTAGATATCACGAGCAACCTGTCTCTGATACCACTTGTTGGATCGTTGTAGCTCGAGGTTGTTTAGACCTCATATCATCTAGGGTTAACAATAACAATGATAATAACAATATGCAACGGAATAGAACAAATCAAAGTTATTAACACAAGGTTTTTCACCATTATCACCTCCAATTATATTTGATCAGAATATAACGTGTTACCTAACTGTAACAGGGATCTAAGACACCTCAGATCTTGAAGGTATCGAACAACTCTAGTCTAGGCGTTTACAAGACAATACGCCCTAGACACACACACACCTTTAGATATCTACATTATGGAAGACTTATCAAAAAACCTGTACCTATGACTCTTTATATAATAGAGTCATTAGGTTTACAAAGAGATAATACCGAATAATATAAAATCGTTTCTTCATTATAGAAAATTTCCTGTATCTTTAATTATTGTAGCTTTCTCTCTTTGTCATCTTTAGTCCTTCTTGTTTCATTCTTTTATTTATTTTGTCACATCAAATCTAGAATCCCAACATTATACCAACCACGCCTTTTTCTTTCCCTTGTTCACCAAAACCAATTCGTGTATCAATCTTCCGGTTGTTCCCTTCTTTTGATGTTGTCGAATTGTTCTTTTCCAATTAAACCACACTTTACCAAGTCGTTCTCCTTTCTCCTTTGTGTCGACTTGAAACCAACACGTGCCCTAGATTCTTTGTTTTGTTCTCGGCTTTCTTCCAAAACACTCAAGTGTTTCTCGGTAAAACAACAAGTTTGTTGTTTGTTGTTTTTCTTTTGATTTCCAAGTCTTCGTGAACACAAAGTGTCCAAATACCTTTCGGTATTTTATNCCAAAAGTAGTTATGAAAACTTATTAAAAGAAGGGGGGCTATGAACTCACCTTAGCCACAACAATGCAAGAATCACAATCGACACAACTTGGCATCAAAAACTAATCGCAACGATATCCAGAAGATGGGCACGACGGCACCAAGTAGTACGAACACGAGAGTACTTCCTAATACGCATACGATAATCTCAAAATATAGTTCGTACCATAATAAAGTCTATATAAGACGATGTGTCATAGTTTTCGTGGATCACTCAAATCATTACTTTATAAAAGTTTAGTATCAATGTTTCGTAAGAAAGCTTTATGTTTCGTGTGGCGTGGTAAGAAGACATAAACTCCAAGATACAACTCACTCCAAGATTATCACGCCAAAGAGAAATAAACATTGACATACAACTCACGCCAAAGAGGAAACGACATCAACAAGATCATGAAATATTAAAAACTCAAGTTAATTAATGAAAATCTAGACAATGACGACAATTAACTATTTAATATAAAATAGATCAATTGGTAGTTCGGTATTTACCCCGTAATCCCAAATAGTTTAGAATAATCCAATAAGTTCTATAAGGAAATCACAAGTTGATAACTCTAATATGAAAGAGTTTTAAAGATTAAATAAAACTATTCATTTTGAATTCTTTGTCGGGTTTTATAAAAGAAGTCTTAAAAAGATTTAGAAATAAAATGTAAGTTTGGAAATAAAAATGTAAGTTTAGAAAGTTTTATAAATTTCGGCAGGACGCGTCCACTTATATAACTTTTCCAAGTCAATAGACTTTAAATAAACTCAATTCTCCAAAATAATAATTCCCGACAATTTTATTAGAAAACTATAAAGTGTATTCGTTGATTATTAGACATTACTTACTTATTGTGTATCCGTTACGAATCAAATATATTAAATTCGTAAGAGTCTAATATATTGTATTCGGCTGAGGTCCAATAAGTCTAAAACGTCCAATGTCCAACGAGTATCGTCATAAGTCCAATAATTGTCCAACGTCCAATAAATCCAACATACCATAATTACCCATGTCAAACAAACCAAAATATATGATACCCACTAATTAGCTTGTAACCCACCTTAAAGTAACAACCAAACCAATAATATTAATCCGTTATTCAAGTGTTCGTTCAATATTTATATCGTCCAAGTTCAAGTATAATTCCAAGTAATAATCCCGAGTGACCGAAACTTACCAAAGTTAGATACGTTCAAACTCTTTCAAAATAATGTTTAACTTAATAATCCTAACACACCCTTATATTTTGAAACAAAACCAAACAAACAAACAATGAAACTCGGCCACACTTGTGGTTTGCTTAACTGCCGAAACTAAACTGACTAATTAAGTAAATCCAAATCTGAGCTTAACGAAAATATAATAAGCCGAGACTATGAGCTGCAAGACCTCGACCCAATGTAAATTCGAGACTCAAGCCAAAACAAGGAAACATGATAAGCTTGCAGCAAACCGAGACCAAAAGAAACACACGAATACAAAGTCAAACACAACCATTACTAAGATCAAACGGGTTTCTGACCCGACCCATATACTAAGTTACCACGAATCACATCCAAACAGGTTTTGTTCTTTTACCACACGAAATCGTTATCAAATATGTTTAGTCTCGTTTTAAATACACAAAAACATTTGTGAGAATCTGCTTTCATCCAAGTTTTAAATCCAAAAAAACTCATTAACTTGCTTTAATCCGAATTATCCACGAAAACCATAACAAAAACAGAATCAGAAATAAACAAGAATAACAAGGAGGTTATGATTCGTGACGAGCTTACCACAAACGAGACAAAAGAAAAGAACGAGAGATACGAGCGAGACAATGATGTTGATGGTGACTTCGCGAGTACTACTCGACCCACCAAACTCTTCAACAACTCTCACAACTTGATAACAAACAACCCTAGTGTGACCCTCACTGTAAACCGTTGCAACAAACCAAACAACTCTTGACCTTCTATCAAGATGGTGACGGCAAGACGTCGTCATGGTGGTAGCAGTGGTGGAGGGGGGTAAACGGCGGCTGTGGTGATTTTGATGATGGAGATGGCGGAGTGACATGGTGGTGAGTGGCAGAGAGGGTGGCGGCTGAAAATGGCCAGCAAACCCTAGAGAGAGAAAGAGATGGAGGCAGTGAAAGTAAAATGAAAACCCTAAATGGGTTTGTCTAAATATAACCAAAGTTTAAATCAACCAAAAAAATGTGCAAGGTTTATGAAACCTTAAGGGGGCGGATGAAATTGTAACGCAGGGACCAATGTTGTAATTTACGATATCTTTCATAAAATAAGGCTCGGGGCACATTTACGCTAGTAAACGGAAGATTCATAATATAGAAATAACACCAATGCGCTCAAAATAATATTTCCGATAAAAATGAATATAAATATGTCCAGTTTCTCACGAATAATACCAAACTCAAAATAAATTATCTTTTCTCCAAATATAACTTGGGAGGAATTTTGCGGGTTGTCACAGTCCCACCTCCTTAAAAGAATCATTTCCTCACGATTCAATTCAAGTTACTCATCAGGTTCTGAAAGAAATAAGCATATACGCACGAGGATTCATCTTCACGTTTACTACACGAGTTTAGGGTCCTTTAGCGATTTTCGACGAACTCTATCGATAGGAATGCGACCAAATGAAAGTCATAAAATTCCAAAATTCAAGATTCCGATAGGTCAACAAAGTTTGAACATTACGATATTAAAATTTCTCCAAGAGGAATAACAACGGCCTCAATGGCAAGTCATTACTTAGATTGTAGACATAAGAATGTCGTGAATGTTGCTGAGTTCTGACGATAGCTCAAGCGTGTGAGCTACCAATCTGACTCTAGCAAGAATCTGAAAGGATCGATACGACAAGAATTCATAAAGTTTACGTCATCAGGGTTTCTAATCATCCACGAGTAGCGTACATCTCCGTTCTGCCTCCGAACGATCTTCTTGATAGGTTTACGTACAAATTCAAGATCAGAAAGTTGGGTATCTCCATCTTTATCCAACAAGTCGGCGATCGGCACTCGTGACCATAGAGGATCTTTTGCAGTGCCATTGGAAAACCGAAATAGTAGGTAAGAGAGAAATTGACCAACAGGAGGTGAACGGATTAAGTAGGATTTACCAATAGATACTCAAGTAGAGGTCGGGATTCGTTTCCCGAGGTCTAGCCTTCAATAGCAGCAAGATAAAAATCGACAAAAAGGATTTGTGAAACGGCTCATAGGGTAATAGAATAACAACCCATTGTTTAAAAATTGCAGGAAAGTCAAATCTCAATTTTTCATTTTGATTTCATAATCTTGCAGCAAGGCAGTAAAATGTTTTATGAAATCGTCTTATCAAGCTATTCGCAAAATAACTTACAGGGTATCAAGGAAACATTTCACCATTTATAAAATGATAGTTAGATCAAAATTTTGATATTTAGGATAGTAGCAAGGTTGCATTTAAATCCATAGCATGACAAAAGTATTTTACAAAATCGTCTTGTGAGACAATTTCGTAAAATGTTTTGTGAGATAGCAAGAAAAACAATTATCCTTTATCAAGTAGTGGAAAAATCAAAATTTTGATTTTTGCGAAATAGCAGTAAAACATCTTGTAATATGGCAATATTTTGTAAGTTACTTTTAAGGTAGTTTCACTATCCAATAAGAGAGGAGCAAAGATAAATAGTATTTCCAAGGGACGAGTGAAAGAAATAGGTGGTTGTCCCAAGGATCGTGATTCAAGTTACCTCTCAAAATCTTAAGAATTCTGTTACGCACGAAATCCTTTCGGATTGGGAGATTTAACAAGTTCGGAGTACAATTCGGTAAGAGAATGTCAATTGCTACAAACAATCGGTCGGAGTCGATTGACTCGGCACGATACTTAGGTTAGAGGTGGAAAGTACAACCTCAATTGAACATCGTCGCTAAAGCAGCATCGATTGAGAAGATGAACATCCTTAATTAAGAAAATGAATAACATCAATTAAGATAACGAACATCATCGATTACGGAAGTGAATGTCATCGATTAAGAAAATAAACATCCTTGGTTAAGAAAAAAATCATCACTTGGGTAGCCTACTTCGATGGAATAAACTTTCCCACCCTCGAGCAAAATCACCGAAACCTTAAACCTCATAACAACTTGATTTTAGCTTAATCTCGCAACTCATCAAACAAGAACTGTCACGAGATTCGACCGTGTAACAAGTTGTTAAGAATTAAGAATTTAACGTCATCGATGATTTGGCTCAATTCAGGAATTGCTCAAAACAACGAATAGGTACCTACGGCTAAAATTCAATATTCATCATACGGTTCCGAACACAAGCTTAGAGTAGAGGGGACTGTGACTAGATCGCAGGATGATACGAGGCTAAATGCTAAATCCGATTCGAAACGAAATCGAAGATCACAGATTTCAACAATCCAAATTCAAAATCAGTACGTACTCGAGATCAATACCATCAATATCCGAAAGTCATGTCGAGACATAGTCGGAATTCAATCAAAATATACTCAAAATCAAGTCCAAACGTATCAAAATTTAAATCCAACATAGTCGGAATCAGATCCATAACGGTCAAAACCGAATTCAAAATATCGAAAGTCCACTTGGGACGAAATCCGGAAATCAATTCAATTACGAAGTTCGAAATCAAATCCATACGTGACCAAAATCAAATTCAAACAATAGTCCAAACCAAGATCCAATACTTTCAATAAAATCGACGAGGCTCAATACGATAAGCAACTCGGATTCAAATGATGCCAATAGGGTCTAGCCGACCCAAGGCGAAAATACGCTCGATGGCGACAAACAGGAATTCCACGTAAACGAAGACGTTTGGTGGTGTTAGAAGTATTACGATTCATACGGTGTTGCGATGCCAATGTGTCGTGTGCAAATGCAGGCTTAGGTGTTGAGTTCAATGCTTGTGTGTGTGCACGCAACTTATCATTCCTAAAGGCAAACTCTAACCCAAACATAATGCTGTTGTAACTACCCTCAGTATCACAAAATTCACCTCTGAGCCAGACATAGGTGATCAGGCCATGTCCAACTGTCCCTGGTTGAATGTAGGTGATCAGGCTACATTCAGCCGAGGTTCAATGAATTTTGAAACACTCAGCCTAGTCACGCTAGTAATATGTCCTTTATCCCAAATCATTCCCAATACTACGACTATTGTGCAAAATCAACAACCGATAATGAGATTACGCAAGGAAATAGCGTAACTCAGTGATAGATGCGGTACTTGCATAAGCATGTGGAAATGCTCATGGCGAAGAGTTAAGATAGGCGGATATGAATGAAATATCCGAAAGAAAGGCACACACTACTACGATTATATCCTCAAACTCTTCAATCATATCATACTTAATTCATCGCATATATCATCAAATATCTCACCAAATGTATTCTCAGTTATCTAATCAACTACATCCTCAAGAAAATATTACGCGAGGCATCAGCTTGGCAGGCAGGCACGTAGCGGTCATAGGTTTTAATTTTCACAAAAGTGGTTATAGTTTGGGTTTTAAAATGCCCAATTCTCTATAACCTAGGCTCTGATACCAACTGTAACACCCCCAAAATTCGGGTCTAGCGGAAGCATACATGCAATGGGGTGCTACTAAATTGGTATCACAACACGAGGCACAAAGAATGGTTTTTATTTCATTAATATAAAATAAAATTCGTCATGTAAGACATAAAGTTTACATGATATAAAAATAGTGCTGAAATAGGCCCATAAAATGAATAAAGCGGTCCCAATTGTTCATCAGAGTCGCCTATGACCATGCCCCTTGCCAAGCGCCTTCAAATAGTGAGCTAACGCCTTAAACCTGAGAATACACGCTAAAGGCCAGCTTACGCTGGTGAGTTCATAGAGTTTAAGTTACAAAAAAAAAACATTTTGGGACCTGAAAAGTTTTAGTGCCATGTGTGACTAGGGAGGCGTAGACATACATTCCATACTTTCACAATTCCATATCAATTACTATCATACTCATACTAGTTTACCACCTTTCGTGAAGGCGGAGGGTCAGGTGTGAGCGGGCCACATCTCGACGGTACACTAGCCAGGAACACTAACATTAAGGAACCACCCATTACTGCCCCGAACTAGGCCGTAAGTAGAGTTTATTCCAAAGTAGGGTATCGCCCTAGCTTTATGTCAACGTCTACTATTGTCTACCCTTAATTAGTCCACACATGTAGCAAAACAAATTGCAGTAGTAGGTCCAAGTAAAACAGTTTGAGCTAGAAGGCTCTCATATAAACAGGCAAGCACATAATGCCTTCAAATACTTAATTCAAATACTTCGATAAATTACTCAATCAATCATCAATCAATCAATCAATCAATCATTCAATCATTCAAACTTAATCAAATCGTTCACGTACTCAAGTAAGCAATCATTGCATTTAGTAAAAGAGCATGTATTCTCCCCCAAAATAGTTATGAAAACTTATTTAAAAGAAGGGGGCTATGAACTCACCTTAGCCACAGCAATGCAAGAATCACAATCGACACAACTTGGCATCAAAAGCTAATCGCAACGATATCCAAAAGATGGGCACGACGGCACCAAGTAGTACGAACACGAGAGTACTTCCTAATACGCATACGATAATCTCAAAATATAGTTCGTACAATAATAAAGTCTATATAAGACGATGTGTCATAGTTTTCGTGGATTACTCGAATCATTACTTGTAAAAAGTTTAGTATCAACGTTTCGTAAGAAAGCGTTATGTTTCGTGTGGTGTGGTAAGAAGACTTAGACTCAAAATACAACTCATACCAAAATGATAATTACTTCAACGTACAACTCACGCCAATAGAGGAAAAGATATCGACATATAACTCACGCCCAAGAGGAAATCGACATTGTCAAGATCAAGAAATACTAATCAACTCAAGTCATTTAAAGAAAATCTAGAAAATGACCACGATTAACCATATAATTTAAATAGATAAGTTTCGGCGTTTACCCCATAACCCCAAATGGTTTATATAAAATGTACTCGTTTTATAAGGAAATCACAAGTTAATAACTCTAATATGAAAGAGTTTTAAGGATTTAATAAAACTATACATTTTAAATTCTTTGTCGGGTTTTATAAGAATAATCTTATAAAAGATTAGAAATAAAAGTGTAGTTTAGAATGTTGTATAAATTTCGGCATGACGCGTCCATTTATATAACCTTCCCAAGTCGAAAGACTTTAAATAACTCAATTCTCCAAAACAATATTTCCCGACAATTTATTAGAAACTATAAAGTACATTCGTTGATTATCAGACGTTATTTACTTATTGTGTATTCGTTGCGAATCAAATATATTAAATTCGTTGTGAGTCTAATATATTGTATTCGTTTCAAGTCAATAAGTCCAAAACGTCCAATGTCCAACTCAATACTCATCCAATAGTTTAATCCAAGCTTTTAGTCCGTTAAATATTTGCATTGTCCGATGTCAAGTTTTCAATCCCAATATATTCGAAACATACCAATTATCAATCATCATGTCCAATTCACCCGAAACATACCAGTAACCAGAGTGTCGAGACAAGTAGAACACACTTGTCGAAATCTTAACATTTCGAAAAGCATTAACACTTTATTTCTAGATTGTAACCATTTCAACACACCTTTTCAATTTATGGACTCATGAGCCCATTTAACCATTTTTATCAAAAATAAAACCTCACCAGTAGTGATTTCCAGGAGCAGCTATCAAAAGGAAATATGTGTAGTTTAAGTTATTTAACACCAGGTAATATTCAAGTTCAACAAGCTTATGACAACAAGTAATTCTGCATAGTCACAAGACTAACACCAATACCCTCTTGCGACTATAAGTAACTTACGACTCAATCGTATTCGGTTCAGAGAAAAATAACGACAACAACAATGATACCACTATAACCAAATGTTAAACCTGGATACTCATCGAGACTTAAAACCTGACATCAATCCACGCACAAGACCACACTTTGCTCTTGGCCAACTCGATCCAATTACCAAACTTCACTAACTCACAATTTAATTGGTTTACCACATGAATCAAACAAACACCTCTTTCTTACAATTCTTACCACACGAGCAGATCCGAAACATTTTTATATCCATTTTTAAACAACACACAATAACTAAAACGCTTCATATCAGTTTTTACTTCTTACCACACGATATAGTTTCGAAACATGTTTAATCCAAATTAATCAAGTCTTTTCCCCAGATTTATATCCACGAGGGACTACTACATCCATTCATTTCCGTTTTTTTTAAACCTCTTTAACCCACGAAAACTTAACACAATCTTATAAATCGATGACAAATAAAAGAATAACAAGGTGGTTTCGCGATTTACCAAATCGAGAACACAAGATAGGAGACGTGAGGCACCAAGATGACGAGACAGTCGTGGTGGTGTCCTTCGAGTACAACTCGGACCACCAAACCCCTCGAGCTCCGTGGGTTTTTAAATCCAAAAGTGATACAAGGACCACAAAATGGTTATTATTATACTCTTGGTCTTCATGAAATTAGAAAACATGGCGATACCATGACTGGAACATGGTGAAGATGGGGTTGGGTGATGGTTTCCTGACGCGTGGTACATATCATTAGGTGGAGAATGATAAAATACATGTGGTTGTGGTGGAGGTGAGAACCCACTCGCGACGGTGGTGGAGTTCTCGCCGGATTATTAATCGGAGAAGAATGGGTGTAGGTGTTTGGAGGTGTCGGCTGCCAGGGGAAGAGAGAGATGTGTTCTTGACCTAAAAAAATAAATATAAGGGGCTTATATAGTAGGTAGATGGGTGAATAAATCACAGGGACCAACGGGTAATTGTTACAAAGTCTAGGATAGAGCCAAATGTAACTTTAAGCGAGGACCAAAACTGTAATTTATCAATTCTTTCACGAAAGCGGTTCGGGGCACATTTATACTAGTAAACGAAAGATTCACAATACGGGAATAACACCAACGTGCTAAAAATAATATTTCCAATAAAAATGGTTATAAATACGTCTAGTACCTCGAAACTCAAACCAAACTCAAAATAGATGATCTTTTCTCCGAATGGAATCAGGGAGAGGTTTTGCGGGTTGTCACAACATTGGTGCATCAATGCCACGGTTAGGTTACCTTCATAACTAGGAAAATGCTCGGGTATAATACTAAAGGGTCAAAGGCAAATCAAATAACAAAGTTTAGGTCAAGTCAAAATATCAAAGTCCAAAGTGCATAGCAAAGGTTCAGGTCAAAGGTTCAAAGTTCAAAATCAGATTTCAAAATCAAGGTTCCAAATCAAAAGTTCAAATCAAAGTTTCAAAATTAAAGGTTAATAGCAAAGGTTTAATTCAAAAGGGTCATATCAAAGGTTCACAAATAGAAGGGAAGCATAGCAAAGGTTCACAAATCAAAGGGTCACAGATGGCAAGGTTCATATCGAAGTGTAAGTGTCATAATCAAAGGTCCAATGTTAAAGGGTCAATCAAAGATGTAATATCAATGGGTCAAAATGGAGAAGTCAAGCCAAAGTTCCCAATCCACAAGGTTCACTATTCCAAATTCCAAAGTCCCATAGTTCATAAATCAAAGGGTCATAATGAGAGTTCAAAACAAGAGTTCAATTTAGCAGGTTCCCATCACTTGTTTAAAAAGGTTCGTAGTACATTCCCATTAAAAAGGTTTATAACAAGGGTTCATTTAGAAAAGATCTTCCAAAAGATGACATTCTTAAAAACGATCTTTAATAAAGGTTTGCACAAAATGTTCTTTAAAAGTGGTCTTTATGAATTTATAAAAATCCCATAGATAAGTGATCTTAAATCATATTAAAAGTGTCGTTATAAAATAGTTTCTCCTTTAAATGTTTCCATATCATAATTAAGAAAAGAAATTTCATCTCCCGTTATATTATCCCAAAAGAACATTCAAAGTCCCTCAAGGGTTTCACTTCCCGTTACAATATCCCAAAGAGTATCCAAGGTCTCGCAAAGGTTCAAAGGTTAAGGTCACAAAAGGTTAACGAAGGATCATGAGAGTTCAAACGAATAACAATAGGATCGCAAATACCGGTGAAACACATCAATCATAGAGTCAAGTATGAAGGATCATAATCAAAATCAAACGGAATCATAATACGATAACAAATCAAAGACAACGTCAAGAGAGAGGAGGTGTGCACTCTTACTGAAAGAGTACGGAATATCTGTACCTTATTCTGAAGACAAAAACTGACAAAGATAGGCAAACATAGAAGTGGAAAGATCACTCCTTCTTCAAAGAACCTAAAGGAATAAACCAAGTATTACAAATAGTCCAATTGAATTAGGTTACTCATTTTAGTATACTTTCCTTTTTTTAGCAGCTTCTATTTTAGGTAACTTTCCATAATTAGTAAGTTCCCACTTTAAGTAAGTTAAGTATTTTAGAAGGATTTCTATTTTTAGTAAGTTTCCTTATTTAGAAGGTTTCCCATTTTAGAAGGTTTCCATAATTAGTACTTTCCAAAAGTAGCAGGTTTCCAAAAATAGCAAGTTTCCAAAAATAGCAAGTTTCCATGATTAGTAAGTTTTCTCAATATAAACATGTTCTATATAGTTATTTTATCATATTGTAAAGTTTTCATATCATTATAAGTTATAGATCCCACTTTATACACAATTTCCAAGATTAGGGTTTTATATGATACGTGTTCATAATTTAGGGTTAAAAGTGTCAAATGTGAAAGTTATAGGCCAAAACTGATTACAAACAATCACATACAAACATATACAGCCCATACACCTCAAACATCACATATATACACATTACATCCTCAATAATCACAATTTACAAAATAAACCCTCATTAAGCATAATTAACATAATTAAGATATTAACTATCAAATCTAACAGTTAAACCACATAATTATCCAAGAGTGTCAAGAACAGCCCCTAAGTCATATTTACAGCAAATAAACCCAAAGTTACTGTATTTACACATTTGGTCCTTCTAGTTTACAAATTAGCATTTTAAACCCCATAGTTATATAATTAATCATTTAAAGTTTATAATTAATTAAATTAGCACACAAGTCATCCAACAATAAAAAAATGACATAACCAGCCCTTACATCATATTCAGGTCGAATTATTCATGTTACACCCATATTTTCAGTTTTAGTCCTTCTAGTTATAATATTTACAAAACAAACCTTTCAATTATCTATTTATCACATAATTAACCAAGTAAGCACATAAGTCCATAAAATACCACAAAATTACAATTTCAGTCCCTTAACATTATTTAGGCCGAATGTATGTATATTTACACAATTAACCCTCCAAGTTTTCAAATTAACAAATAATCCTTTTTAATCATAATTATATCATTTAAGCCTTTTAATTCTCCAAATTACACATAAACCCCTTAAGTATCATTTTTAACGAATTACCCTTGTACTAAAATAAGTTTCAAAAATAACCAACAAGTTTCAATAATTGCAAAACACACCCTCCTAATTACAAAACTAAATCGGTTTACATTTAATTTACAAACCATTTACCCTAATTTTTCCAAAACCTCATATCATTTATTTTCAATCATAAACATCATAAATGAGCCTACAAAAATAAGAACCCTAATTGTTTCATGCAAATCGACTCCATTTTCTTTTACAAATCGGTAAAACAAATAAATTCACACCATGATTTCTAAGCTTCAAATAATTATAGATACATTTTATTAGAGTCATCTAAACATGTAAAAACATCACAAAAATATCCATGAGATCCAGAAAATTACATAAAGGCCGACTCATAATTATCCAAAGTTTTAGGGTTTCGAATTGATTTTATTTGTTTTAACCAAAATATGTTGCATGGTGTATTTTTACACATTAAGTATGAATAAGAGGAGCATAAAGGATGATAGGAAATACCACAAATCGAATGGAAACCAAGATTGAGCCAAAAAGATTTTAATCTTCTCGGCTAGGGTTTTAACGAGACAAATAAATCCTCCACTCCAAACCAAGCAATTCAAAGCACCCCAAATATTTTTACAACCTTCCTTGAGTGTATGAGAAGCCAAGAAAATTATTCAAAGAGCCTCCAAAATTTCCTAGCCGCCGGTGTGAAGTTTTAGAGAAATTAGGGTTTTCAATATTATTTTTGATTTGGTAAATAAAAATGATGATTTGGTGAGTTATAAATAGGATTTTCCCATGATTATGGGCCGAGGGTTATGGAAGGACTTGGGAAAAATTCAACCTTTTAATTATTTTGCATAATTTCCATATTTACAAATTTATTTAAGTTTATGTACACATTTAAAATGATTTCGGCCCTATAGGCCATGTAGGGCTTAGTAAATATTTTTATTAACTTTAATATATTGCAAATGTTGGTACAAAATTATTTGGGGTCATATGTAGCTTATCTCCAATTGTTTGGGATTTATTTGGTATTTATATTAAGTATTTATGCAAATTTTAATTCCAAGGGTATTTTAGTAATTTTGCATATTACATAATGCTTAGACATTCACAACCTAATCTTTACTCTCTCCAAATAGCAACCATCCCTAAGATAGCTTAGTGGGTCTTTTGTTGCTACTTAAGCATAGCTTAAGTTTAGTGAGGAGTAACACCAAATATACTTGTCGTTTCAATCCCAAGTGTTTATTCCGCGAACACTTGGGTATAATTCTTTTGATTAATTTCTAATAAAGATTTAAACGTTGAAAAACATTGTTTCTTATCTTTTACAATTTTATTATTAAGTTATTAATCATTGCATCATTATTCCATGGAACTTGGTTTGATTAACTTTGTAGTTAACCATTAACCCAGTGAAAGGGACCAACATCGGTCATTATATTTTAGTATCAATTTTCATAATGTTTTGAAATAGATTGTAGATATAAGGGTGCAATGGTCTTGTAGAGCTTAAAGGATCGTGAACTAAAGTATGATCATTCAACTCTGCTTTATCGACGTTAGCAAGTGGGATCTGTTTGCTTAGCTCAGTTGGCCAGCTGGGCTTCTTCTGGACCTTGGGGGAGGTTTTACCCAGGGTTCAAGTCTCGCAAGAGACAAAAAATACAGTTTTTTCTCTTAGTGCGAAGCCATGAGTTTTAGGGGTTTCCCTTCGCAGGTCTCTCCTAGTGGTTCGGGTCCCGGGGCCTGCCTGTTTGGATGGTTTAACTCGGGGGTCGGATTTCAAGCATGGTGCCGTTCAAAAAAAAAAGATAAAAAAAAAACACTCTCTGATAGATGTGTTTGGTTTACATTAGTTTATGACAAATTGACAATGGAATAGAAAGATGTAAGCAAACCCATAGAGTCATTCTACATATGAGAGGTAACTATACCTTTTACTACCCATTCTACTTTAACTTTCTTTGTCGCCTTTAAATTGAACCCTTTGTATCTTCTTCTCCAATTTCTAACGAGGTAGTTATTTTTTCATCAAATTGTTATGATAGTTAATTAAGAGATGAAAAGTGAAAATCAGTTGTAGGTGTTATTGCAGATTTTTCTTTCTTCTTGTACAATGAGATTGAACTTGCATGTGCAAGTATTTGAACTTTATTGCTTTTTCTTATACAATGAGGATTTGACTAATGATTTTTGTGACAAATATGTCATTTTTGATGTAAATAAAGTGATTGTTAGTCTAACTTTTCTTATGTTGGTCCCTTTTACCCAGTTAAGTTAACTATGAAGTTAATCTAACCGTGCATTATGGAATAATGATGTAATGAAGTTCTTTGATAAAGCAAGATACAAGAGAAAAACGTAAATCAAAACACAAGGTAATTTTCAACGTTTAATTCTTATTAGAAATGAATCAAAGAATTATACCCAAGTGTTTTGCGGAATAAACACTTGGGATTGAANAGATTCAGATGTTGAGCTTGTAGCCAAGGGCTTCAAGCTTTGTTCTCTTAGACTTCAGCAAGTTCTTTTCAGGATGCCCTTTAATCTTGGCTCTCAGGTCTTTGCAGAACCTTGCATTCTCAGTAGTCTTGATTGGAGAAGCCATCATGAAGTACATGAGCATAGCCTTTACCCCAGCATTATCAATGTCTGACCATCTCTGGAAGGAAGGATTGCCAAATTCATCAGTGAAGCACAGTCTTCTTTCAGGTTGTTCAAGGACATGGTTATTCACGAAGGTGACTCCTTCAGGAAGTTCTCTATTGTAGTCCAGGCCAGGAACCTTGATTTCAGGTTCAGTGTCAACTATTTTCCTCTTCCTTTGAGAGGACTGAGATGAGGCAGCCTGAATGGCTGATGCTGAGGGTGGAAGTAAAGAAGGAATGCCCAGTTCAATGTGCTTCTTGGCCAAATGCTCATAGCGAGTTCTAAGAGATTTCATCAGCTTAGGGACCACTACATTGTTCTTCTTCAAAATGAGTAGTCTCAATTCGTCAAGTTCAGTGATCCCAAAATCAGTAATCTTGAAGGGATCATGAACTTCAAAGTGTCGCTTATCTGAACCTCTGAAGACACTGACAACAGCAGGACTGGTATTTGGATGAATCTTGACATCAGTGATGGGGTCAGGATTCAATCTCTGTGTCATGATCCAGGTATACCTCTCAATGTTCTTTTGCTTGGCCTCAGCAACTCGTTTCAGTTTAGCATCCTTCTTTTGCTTCCGGGCCAACAAGGCAGCATCCTGAGCTTGTTTGAACTTTTCACCCCTTCCCTATTCTCCAAATCTTTAGGATTTAGCCCAAGAGATTTTCCTTCTTCATTGACGATCTTTATGAGAGTTTGCTTACTGATCCTTTCCTCTTTAGTTGCCAGTCTTATCCTTTCCTCTTTATCCAGATGAGCTTGGATATCAGCTTCAGTGAGGTAGTAAATCACACCGTTGATTTCATAAGGGATCTTTTCATTAGGTTCAGGCCTTACATCTTTAGAAGCAGGAACGAGCTTCCTAGTTTGTTCAGGTTCTGTTGTTGTCATGATGCTTTTACCCTTATCTTGCTGGCTGTTGAGAGGAGGTTGGTGGGATGAGATTGGTGTAGCCTGAAGTATGCGCTCCCCCTCAGTGTGAGAAGGAGTTTCTTCTGAAGCAACCTTAGTGACAAGATGACTGGTGGATGTGATGAGACGAAAAGTGTTACGCTTTTAGGGGGTCATTTAAGCCCTAATTCGTATAAATGTGACCAAATATTGCCCTAAATCGTTCCTTTTGTCATTTTAGGTACTTTTGAGAGGAATTCTGGAAAACATGCACATTTGGACGTTTTTGGAGCATAAAAGTGAAGAAAACGACANACATGCACATTTGGACTTTTTTTGAGCATAAAAGTGAAGTAAACGACAAAGTCTTAAAGAAGCAGGATTTTACAACCTGACGGCGTCAGAAGTCACTAGGTGACGCCGTCAGCAAGGATGACAAAAGAGTGGAATTCTATTATCAAATGACGGGCCAGAAAGATTTCAAGAATTTACACCTGACGCCGTCAGGTGTTAAAAGGTGTAGGCCGTGAGGAACAAAGTTAAAGAGAGACGGCCCAGAAGGTTTTACATGCTGACCACGTCCCAAATGGATCTAGGCCATCCGAGAACCCTAATGGCGGCGAGCTGACGGCGTCAGACCCTATAAGCTGAAGCCGTCCGAACTTAAAGTCTATATATAGTTTTCTATTTTTCATTCATTATGTGTGGAACTTTGTGGAGAACTTTTAGGGCAAACCCTAAAGACGAATTTTCTGTGACTTTTAGGGTTTCCAACCCTTGGAACCCTAGTGCTTAATTAAAGATAAGTCTTCACTTTAATTCAATCAATATGTCTATGTGTTGGTTGTCTATCTATCTTGCTTGTCTTTCAATTAACATGAGTAGCTAAATTTTCTAGTTCAGGAACACTAATAGTAAGGAACCACCCATTACTGCCCCGAACTAGGCCGTAAGTAGAGTTTATTCCAAAGTAGGGTATCGCCCTAGCTTTAGGTCAACATCTACTATTGTCTACCCTTAACTAGTCCACACATGTAGCAAAACAATTTGTAGTAGGTCCAAGTAAAACAGTTTGAGCTAGAAAGCTCTCATATAAACATGCAAGCACATAATGCCTTCAAATACTTCGATAAATTACTCAATCAATCATCAATCAATCAATCATTCAATCATTCAAACTTAATCAAATCGTTCACGTACTCAAGTAAGCAATCATTGCATTTAGTAAAAGAGCATGTATTCTCCCCCAAAAGTAGTTATGAAAACTTATTTAAAAGAAGGGGGCTATGAACTCACCTTAGCCACAGCAATGCAAGAATCTCAACCGACACAACTTGGCATCAAGAGTTAATCACAACGATATCCAAAAGATGGGCACGACGGCACCAAGTAGTACGAACACGAGAGTACTTCCTAATACGCATACGATAATCTCAAAATATAGTTCGTACAATAATAAAGTCTATATAAGACGATGTGTCATAGTTTTCGTGGATTACTCGAATCATTACTTATAAAAAGTTTAGTATCAACGTTTCGTAAGAAAGCGTTATGTTTCGTGTGGTGTGGTAAGAAGACATAGACTCAAGATACAACTCATACCAAAATGATAATTACTTCAACGTACAACTCACGCCAATAGAGGAAAAGATATCGACATATAACTCACGCCAAAATGAGAAATCAACATTGACATAGTTGATGAATACTTGACTAAACTCACGCTAAGAAGAAAACGACCTTAATAGGTTCAAGAAATACCAATAACTCAAATTAAATAAAGAGAATCTAGACAATGACGACAATTAACCATTTAATATAAAATAGATCTATTGGTAATTTTTGGTGTTTTTCCCACATTCCCAAATAGCTTAGAAAAGTCATTTATGTTTTTATAATAAAAGTCATTTTTAAAATAAAAACATTAGTTCGGAATGTTTCACAAACTTCGGCATAACGCGTCCGTTTTATTCAACAGTCCCAAGTCATCTTGACTTAAATAAGTTTTCTCAAAACAATATAGTAGAAAATCACTAAAAAGTATCCATTGATTATTAGACAACATTTACTTATTTTGTATCGATTGCGAATCAAATATATTAAATTCTTATAGAGTCTAATATATTGTATTCGTTTCAAGTCCAATAAGTCCATATTTGTCCAATGTCCAAACGGTACAACTCCATTAAATGTCCAATGTCATGTTATAATCCATATTCAACTCCAACTTATGATCCCAATATAATCCAAAACATACCAATGATCATGAGCCAATAATTTACGTTAGTCAAGTATCTTAATATCTGAAGGTTATTAACATAATTCATATGGAAAAGATAAAGTAAAATGATGGTACACCTTTATATAAACTAAAACCCAACTCCAAGCCTTCTAAATTTATGGGCTTATAAGCCCATTTAATCTAAACCAACGCACCCTATTAGGCATTAGGCTTCGGCCCGTTTCCATTTCATTTGACTACCACACGGGTGGTGTTATTAGCCGGACCAAAACACAACTATATACACCAAAATCAATGCGCAACACACTAATTAGCAAACTAGTACTCATTTTAATAACCAAATTATCAATGTAAAAGTCATAACCAAATAGTTTTTCCTTGTGAACCGAATAATAAAACACAAATATAAACCGTGACAACGCTCAAACGGGAGCTAAACTTATTCCTATGTGCGGATACATTATCAAAGCCATGTACACATCGAGACCAAATGAATGAACGAGTCTAAATCCAACCCGTGACTCACCCGTTTCACGACTCGAATCAAAACTCTTGTCAGGTTATACTCGACCCGCAGCAACATCAATCACAACAGTATTTATGCAAACTCGAAGTCAATAATCACAGTAATCAAACTGACACATAATCATCTCAAGGAAAAACATAGGACTAACCAAAACCACGAGACCACATGTACTCGAATCACACTCGTTATTACCACACGAAACCTGTACTAACAGTTCCTACACCAAGTTTTAAATCCCCATTTTAATCCATGAAAAGTTATCAAAACGTTTCCATTTCCACGATTAGTTCACAAAACTTAACAGCTTGATTTTAGTAACTTAGATCCACGAAAACCATAACACAACCAAAAATATAATCGGTACCAAATAAAAAGAACAAGGGAAATGGGTTTCACAATTTACCAATTCGAAAACAAAAGGAGAGATTGTGATGGCATCCTCTCGAGTACAACTCGAGCCAGTCACGACTCAATCCGAGACCACGAGCAATGCATAAATAAATTCCAAGGTAAACCTTATTCGCGACTGGAACGTGGGTACAAGGTCACCAAACACGAGCCCGAAACTACTTAAATCTTCGTACAACTCAGAAACACGAAGAGGTGAAGATGAGTTGTGGATTCGAGGCTAAGAACTCGAATGAAATGGTGTTATTGTCGTTTATACGGCGCGTACAATAGCTCAAAAGATAGAGGAGGTCAAAAGGTACAAAATGGTGGTGGCGGTGTAGCACCACTCGCGGCGGTGGTGGTGCTATGGCCGGATTATTGGTCGGATATACATGGAGGAGAGGTGGGTGTGGGGTTGTCGGCTGAGAAAGATGAAAGGGGAAATGAACCCTAAATTTTTATAACCTTAGTAT
Source organism: Artemisia annua (assembly GCA_014162995.1). Classification (NCBI taxonomy): domain Eukaryota; kingdom Viridiplantae; phylum Streptophyta; class Magnoliopsida; order Asterales; family Asteraceae; genus Artemisia; species Artemisia annua. The sequence goes on along the minus strand of LBNU01022157.1, from coordinate 10,010 downwards.
ATAAAAGGGTGAGGATGGGACTAGGAATAAACCCTAGCGCTCCCACGGGGACCAATATTGCCAATCCTCTTATATTTTTAACGATACGTGAAAAGAACTAGTCAACCGCGACATAACTAATTCCCGAGTCTCCGAAATTGTTCCCATCAATCTTAAAATTATTTTTCCATAAACTTTGATTATAAATACTCATATCTTTAATTCTCGTCATCCGAAATAAATAATATTCGTGCTTTATTCGTTTTAGAGTCAAATCTCGCGT
>LBNU01022154.1:371740-394883 GCA_014162995.1 Artemisia annua | reverse complement strand
AATATGATATATCATTTTGAAAGATTAAATTGATATATATATTTGTAAAGATATAGCATGAATAAAATCTAAGTATGACTAAAGGATTTTCGTGTATATCATTTTATTGTTGTATCATGCTCAATAATTCGACAATATTTGATATCCAATCAAAGTTATTATATAACTCGTGTAATGTATATTCTAATGGAATTTGTTTGGACTTAGAATAATGATCCTCAACCTGGAATTGATCCTAATTCTAAGTATAAACAATATGGCAAATTGTTGCGTAATTGTTATAGCCGACAATAAATCTTGAAGGATTGGAAGGCATCAAACATTACACAATGGATATTAAGTTTACGGGATTTTTAAAGAGCATATTGTAGTTTTAAACAATGATGCTAGTTTAATTGAAATCACACTCAATACTAGTCATGGTAGGATTTTATCCTTGTTTATGGCCATGTAAACTCGTTGTGCTCAACTAAGAGCATAGTTGCATTATACATTAAAGAAATAGAATGCTTTAAACTTTAAAGTGTTTGAAAGTTTGATTGTCATAAATTGGTGGTTGAGGATATCACACCATTTATGAAATATTATGTGGATATATATCAAATAGTTGGATTTACACATACAAGAATTTCGCTAATTAAATTCTTGAAATAAGTATTCTCAAAATTCCTATAGATCAAAGTTAGTTGATTTATGCCTAGTTAACAAGTATGATTGACATGACTTGAGGCATAATTCATTAACTAGAATTATCATGCATTGATCTATTTTAGTATTTGGATAAAGGATGTAATGTACGATTATTAATTTCCAATGAAATAAAGTATGATTATGTTTATTTCAATTGCTTTAATAATATATATCTTGTTTTTGCATGTTTATATCCTTGAATAATTTTATTATTCTAAAACTGTCCATTGTTGGTTAATAATATGGGAATATTATTAAGGGAAGACAATTAAGATATTCAATGAATTGGATATTGGACTTATCCAAAATACATGATGTTACTTATTTTAGTAAATCATAATTAGTTATCCTTAGACTTGAGATACCAGATAAGTGTCATGAATGTAGTGCATTTTTGTGGAGCAATCTACCGCTAACCGTAACTGGTAGTTATAAGGGTTGTTTTCAGAAGTGTTGCAAAGTTCATGGGTTAGTCTTGTAGTCAAGATAGAATTTGTTCCTTCAAATTTTTTTTGAAGTTTAATACTATGGGCCACTCGTAGGATTGACAAAATGTTTGCGTGGCCACGCCCAAAGTCTATCTGGAATACGTTCAGATATTTTGGTAATTTTGTTCAATCATTGATATACGAGAAACTGAAATTAATAAAGATTCATTTCTTTATTAACCAGAGTATTAGAAACAAAAGGATAATAATAACGATGAATCGTTAAGAGTTTTTCAGGAAACTCAGCTCGGTTTGAACTAGGGGTATTGGAGTGTTTCAAGACGCCGACCAATATCATTTTACTATTAATAAATAACCAAGTGAGAGTTGTTGGAATATTGGTTAAATATTAATATGTAAATGTCTAGAATCGAACCCGAGACCTCGGGATTGCACATATTGCAAATGAGAATTAAAGTATAATAATAAAAATATTGTATGTTTATTATTTGAACACAAGTACTTAATGACCGTTAGTATTTACCGTTAAATGACTAACGACCGTTAGACGTAAATAAGGAAAGAATGTGTTTAAGTATTATGGTAACCAAGAAAGATCTAGAACTCCCCTTGAGTTCTATGGGGCGGCCGAATACTCTCCATAAGGAGGTTAGGGATCTTTGCTTGGTGACCTAGTTTACTAACACTATATAAAGAAATCAAGGGTTAATGGTTTGACATAACTTTTGTACACACAATTATCCCTAACTCTTTTCTTCTCTCCTTGTGCTTCTTGGCCGATCGTATACCCCTTTCAAAAGGGTTATAGGGTCGATTTTTATATACTAAAAATCTTGTGTTCTTGTTACTTGCATAACCTTTAATTCGTGATTAATTTGTGTGTACAAGAACGAGGTAACAACACACTATTGTTGTTATCAAGAGATCGTTAAACAAAAAGGTAAGGGGTTTAACATTGATCTTCATAAACCCTAATTAGGGTTCATCTATTGTTCATCCCCAATCAAGAATTGCTTGAGGTACGTTTTCTATTTATGTTTTAGTTAACTATTATTTGTTATACGTGATCCTACGCTTCCGCATCTTGTGCTACTTGATATTAGTAATTATATATGATAGTCATGATTATAAAATTCTAACAATCACCTTCTTCCTTCAACTGGGACCAAATGAAATCCCCTTTGATCTTTATCCAATAAGTAATCCTAACACTCTGTGATAGTACCATTCTTGTTGAATCAGTGGTGAAACAATCACCTACAAAACATTTAAAGTGCACATTATGATTATATGTAGAATATATTTAACACTTAAAACTATCTGACAAAAACAACAAGCATAACATAGACCAAAAAAGTCAAGAAGGCTTGAATTAACAAAGACCAAAAAAGTCAACAAGGCAACGTTTTATGGTGAAAACGGCTACAGCAACCACCGAATGTATCTTATTAGCAACGATCCCCAACAAAGCACCACTACCGTTCAAGGCTGCAATTGCACTTTCAACCTATAAAATCCAAAATCATGATTACAAAGCTTGTTACATTATCACATTAATACGCATTCGAAGGGAAAAAAATAGCTTAAATGATTAATAAATTACATACCTGCAAAAACTCCACAAACGCAATACGAGTTGAATGATGAGAATCACCCATCAACGTTATGCGTTGGACCTGTGATATTAGAAAGTGCATTTTATAAATTGGTTGGATATATTAAAAACAATGGAAGGGTCGTATTAATTACGAAACTATAGAATAACAAATAGAAACGTTGCCGAAAGTTCTTTCAAAGAAGAACTTTGCATCTTCTTTAGTAATCTGCTTTAAATAAAACAGGTCACACTATATACGTGCTCCTAATATTATTTAAGAAATGTGTTCCTAATGAAACAAAAAAGTGCTAACTACATGCTTATCGATGTTGCTACAATATATGGTTCTGGCACAAATTTCTTGATCATCCTGAGACTAATTATACCAGATAAAGATAATGCTTTAATCAGAAAAAACTGTCATTTAGCTTCATAAGTCATGAACACGTGTGACAAATCAATACCCGAGGTAAAAAAGTGGGATTGACTGGTATAATCGCGATTTTGGACGGTTGTACCCTAACCGGCTGATGTCCCGGCAGAGTTTGAGCTTGAATTAGTGCATTCCTTGCATCTTCTGCATACACATCGTAGACAATAAGATGTAATTCAATACATACATATTAACGTTATATTGCTGTACCCTCGTCCGTAAACTCTAAGAATGCTAACTGAAGAACCGTACTAGGGTAGCAACACATATGAATGTTCAATATCAGTTGACAAGAAAAAAAAAAGAAAAAAGAAAAAAAAAGAGTTAACATATATCAACAAACAATGTTTATGACTAAAAGGAGAGAAGGAATAGCCAAGGACACCCGGATGTTGCTGCCATCAAGAGGACGGTTTATGTTCCTGACGTTGCTCCCGAGATAATTAAAAAGTTATAAATAATTATTGGTAAAATTTTTCTGAAACCCTTCATAAACTTGTACTCTATTGGGTTGGTATGAGATAGGTAACTGAGCAACAGATTGCAGCACTATTTGACAACTTTTTTTTTTTGAACGGCTATGGAGAGGTAAATATGATTTTCATATGGTTATGACATTGTTTGTTGATGCATGTTAACTACTCTTTTTTTCTCGTCAACGGATATTGAACATCCGTATGTGTCGCTACCCTAGTGCGGTTCTAGAGTTCGCATTCTTAGAGTTCACGGATGAGGGTATGGAAATGTAACGTTAATATATATATTGAATTACATCTTATTGTATACAATGTGTATGCAGAGGGTGCAAAGAATGCACTAAGTCAAGCTGAAACTTTGCTGGGACATCGGCCGGTTAGGGTACTACCGTCCAAAACCGCGATGATACCGGTCAATCCCACTTTTTTTACATCGGGTAATGATTTGTCACACGTATTCATGATTATGAAACTAAATCACACAGTTTTTTCATTAAAGCATTATCTTTATCTGGTATAATTAGTCTCCGGATGATCATGAAATTTGTGCCAGAACCATATATTTTAGCAACATCAATAAGTAGCAGGTAGTTAGCATCTTTTTATTTCATTGGAAACGCATTTGATAAATAATATTATGAGCACATATATAGTGTGACCTATTTTATTTGAAGCAGATTACTAAAGAAGATGTCAAGTTCTTCTTCGAAAGAACTTCCGGCAAGGTTTGTGTTTGTGATTCTATAGTTTTGTAATTAATACGACCTTTCCATTGTTTTTAATCTATCTAACCAATTTATAAAATACACTTTCTAATATCACAGGTCCAACCATAAAGTTGATGGGTGATTCTCATCATTCAACTCGTATTGCATTTGTGAAGTTTTTGCAGGTAGGTAATTTATTAACCTTTTAAGCTAATTTTTTTTGCTTCGAATGCGTATTAATGTGATTATGTATGAAGCTTGGCAATCATGATTTTGGATTTTATAGGTCGAAAGTGCAATTGCAGCCTTGAACGGTAGTGATGCTTTCTTGGAGATCGTTGCTAATAAGGTACATTTGGTGGTTGCTGCTGCTGTGTTTTCACCCATAGAACTTTCCCTTGTTGGCTTTTTTGGTCTATGTTAATTTAAGCCTTCTTGACTTTTTGGTCTATGTTATGTTTCTTGTTTATGTCAGATAGTTTTAAGTGTTAAATACATTTTACATATAATCATTATGTGCACTTTAAATGTTTTGTAGGTGATTGTTTCACCACTAATTCAACAAGAATGGTACTATCACAGAGTGTTAGGAACTTAGGATACCTCATTCACATGCTAAACTTCATAAACTTTTTTTTGGGTAAAAGGGCTTCTTATGCTGGTAAATAAACTCAACCTCAACCACTCAATTTGAGTTTTAGATCTTCCAATGAGTTGTTTCCAACATCAAATGTGAACTTACAACAAAAATCAACAACAATAATTCTATTTGGCTCCTAATATTAAGTCTAATCAAATCGAAATAAGCCAGAACTGTATATATTGACACTAAACTGCTTATTTGTGTGCATTTCACTATTAATCACTTACGAGAGACAATAAGATCCTAGTATCAAGAGGGAATTGCTAAACAACTAAAATATATCGCGTGCAAAATGTACGGTTCCCTATAACTATTTACTCCGTATGTAGTTGTTGATCAAACGAAGTTGATGCAAACGTGAAACTACTAGTATACAAACAAACATCAAATGTCACATATATTATGTTTAATTAAGATCACACCCATTCAGCATAATAATGCAAAAGCTTATGTAATCAATGAAAACAAGTGCTTTTATAGTTTACAAGAGAGGGCAAATGATCGGTGCATAGTTTAAGATAGAAAGCTTCTAAAAGATTTGCATTGTTGTATGAGCATATATCACATTTGTTGATATATTGTCAGGCTTCAGGCAAACAAGCAGTTGTCAACTCTTTCACATATTAGTCACTTTTCAGATTATCTATTTCAAAGAGTTAACAGCTCATTTGGGATATCCGCCCTGAGACAATCTGTCAATGAATGCAAGTACACAGATAAAACAACTGGGGAGAGGTTGCAGATCCTTTAGAAAACTTTTTATGTAACACGCGCATTAAGAGATGAAAATTGGTAAAGACCAACTAGCTAGTGTAAAGCAAAGGATAGCAACAAAGTTTATTATAAAATGGATTAAAAATACATTTTATAGATAAAAATTAATTATTTTATATTCAAAGTTAATAATACTTAATTCAAATATCCAATAAAGTTTACACATGGTCAAAGATGACTTTAGCAAAAACCTTATTTTAATGGCGTAGATAGATATCTGGATTAGATAATATCCATGCATCGCACACTAGTTTTGATCAGATAATGAGTAGCTGAAGTTTGTTTGTATTTCTCAAACCACACCTTCAAAAGATTGTCTTTTAGTTATTTAGGGATATTTAATGAACGTCGTTATTTATAAAATACATCTTTTTAGATGGATTACGGGGATATATGTGTTGGAAACACGATGGCCTTTCAGGCTTATATTCGATGAAGAGAGGAACACTTAGAGGACTTTCACAATGAAACTTTTATTGCTTAAGTTTTGCTTTTGGTACATACAAATGGATACATCTATCACATATTTATACTAGTCCATGGAAGGTTGTAGAACCGAGATACTTCCATGGATTTCTAGATAATTCCGACTTCATACTTATCTACATTCTAGATATTTCTTACTAGATATTTCTAGCATACTTATCTACAATCTTCTACACACTTCTATAGATATTTTACATAGATGTTTCTTATGATTATTCATCGATATTCTAGAAACTTCTTGATCACGGGCTTGGTCTTTTATAGATAGTTCAATCTTTATTGGACTAAATCAAGTTTATTCTCCAACAATATGTGCTAGTAAACTTAATTCAAGCATTTAAATCTTTTTTCAAAAGCTTTGATAGAAAAACCATTTTTTTAACAACGTCTTGTCATTCTCACCTCCTAAATAATTATCTGCTAATGTATTTGCCTAATTACATTTGAAACATCAACTACTTTGTAAAACTGTAAGATTTGGAATAGAGTATTTACTGGTGCCGATTTCGAATGGTACTAAAAAGTTATATGCTTAAATCCGAACTTAATCTTGTCTAGTATCGAACATGCCCATTACCATACCGGTAATATGAATGGTACTACCAAGTTATGCTGACTCAAACCAGATTGACCGGTCCATTTTGGATTTTAAAGATAATATTTAGACGTTTTTCGAAAAATTCAATGATTTATGTCCAAAACAAGATTATATAAAAAAATTAAAAATATAAAATATAAAAAACACAAATAACTATTGGCTTGTTCAAAAAGATACACAAATTTACTGCTTTTGTAGCGGTATATTTTTAAGGGCTATACAACGTAATACTAAACGATGCCGCACAGGGCCTCCGAAATCCACGGGACGGCCCTGGTCATGTCAGTCCAGACAACACTACTATATCCCAATGTAACTGAAAGAAATAGCCAAAACAAATTACCATGCTTTACATTTGAACTCTCATAGTTCAATAGCTTAAAGAAATAGCCAAAACAAATTACCATGCTTTACATTTGAACTCTCATAGTTCAATAGCTTAAAGAAATAGCCAAAACAAATTACCATGCTTTACATTTGAACTCTCATAGTTCAATAGCTTAAAGAAATAGCCAAAACAAATTACCATGCTTTACATTTGAACTCTCATAGTTCAATAGCTTAAAGAAATAGCCAAAACAAATTACCATGCTTTACATTTGAACTCTCATAGTTCAATAGCTTATAGCCTTATACATAATAACTCTAAGCTTTAGATAAACATAAAAAGCCGCAGCAGCCCTTAAAAGAAAATAAAACACTTTGAGACCACTGCTCCTCTTAGTACTTATAGAAATAGTCATTTCGTGAAGCTGAGTCCCAACAAAAAATAAAGAAACTACACGATACCAAAGAGTTATATGCCTAATACTGGATGTACCGGTGGCGGTCTTCGCCACCGCCACCCCAACGCCACGCGCGCGATCCCCCCTTCCCATCGCCTTCCCACTAACTTTACCCCGTAACAATCACTCACCCTCACCATTTACCTATACCCTGCTAAACACACACAAAACTATCAAAGTTACCGGTAGCGGCGACCACCTTTCTCCCTCATTTTTGCACCACGTACCAGTCCGCCATGCGTGGTAAACCCCCTTACTAAATCTAGTCTAAGAGAACATAAAAACCAAAACCGAGCCCAACATCTGTATAAACACCTAAACTAACACCTCAAATCGCATCTACTACACCCTAAACTAAACATTGATGATCTATAAGTTGCCCAAAACTCAACTTATAAATATTAGAATTAAACTACAAAAACATAACCATCGATCTATAACACCGAGACAGAAAAAATTGTTATGTTTTTAGTCTTCATAATAGCTTATAACTAAGTCTAGGGGTTAGAGTGTTAAGCTTAATTATCTTAGTCAAGTAGGAGTCGGTTGATTGGCTTGTGTTCCAGCCCAACCCGTTATCACAGCCGACTTAGGACTCTTGTTAGAGTCGGTTTTACCTCCCCCTCATCTCTATAAAAGGAGGTGAGGGGGGACGAGTTGTATACGGCATTCTTTCATACTTAATCTAATAATCGATTAAGGGTATTACCTTGTGCATTGCTCTCTCTTTTTCTGTCGACATCTTCTTCAACGATCGGATTTCTTCCGCTCTAGTAACCAGGGGTTGTAGGTGTCGAATAACTACAAGTGGTATCACGAGCTCAGGTTTGCGAGTCTCTGGTTATCTAGGATCGATCAAGAAGGTTTCTTTGGTGTTCGTTTTTCTGTAAGGAGCAGATTCGTGGTTCTGTTTGGGCTAACAGATTCAACGACAACAAAGAAGGAGCAGCTAGGGTTGATAGAAAAGGGTTTCTTCTTGAGGTTTTCGAAGTTGTCAAACTGAATCATCTTTCTTGACGAAAACCATTTGACTTCTTGCGATTATTCTTCGGCACAGTTTTCTCTTTAAGTGCCTCCTCAGACTGGCAAATATAGCCACTGAGTCTTCCACCTCGAGACTTCGACTTGACTTTTCCCCTAACTGATGTGAATTCCTATCGATCAGCTTCTTCCCCTCCACATATAAACCCTTCACCATCACCCCCCTCGCCTTAGAATCTTTCTTTGATTTCCTTTTGAATTCAGTGCTGGCCATCACATCCTCCAAATCAAAGCTTCCCGCTCCATAAAGCAAGGTTATCCCACAAAGTGTTCGTATTGATGCTGTAAAGAAGCTGAGTAATAATAAAGCAAGATCTTCATCCTCGAATTTTACCTCAATATTTGCTAATCAAGAACAATTTTGCTTGAACTCATCCTAATGCCGGAAATCGTATCGTTCCAGCCGACATGTAGAATGTATACAACTCTTCTTCAGGTTACAACTTATTGGGCCAAGGACTTTGTCATGTACAAAAGTTTCGAGCTTGGTCCAACGCTGCCAGTCGTCTCTCGTAACTTCTCTCAGAACCTTGTTACCTAAACTCAAAATCGATGGCACTGTGAGCTTTCTTGTTAGCTTCAGCTTTCGCTGTAGCATCCATATCTGCGCGTAAAACTCCAGAGCTGCTTCACATCCCATGTTGGATAATAAAGCACGCATCTTGACTCTCCATAACCCGAAATCATCCAGTTCCATCGAAATTTCTCTGATCTCAAAACTTGGCTCCCGTCATTCTTTAATCCCTTTATTAATTGCTAAACCTTGCTGAAAAACCTCACAATCACCAATCAACAAAGCTCCCTTGTGCAACTACCCTTAAATTTAAATAATTGATTAGGCACAAATTAAGAATCTGGCTTTTAACAATTTGGGCCAATGTATACTTAATCCAAAAAGTCTATGGCCAATATTAAACCAATTACAATATTTTTTTTACTTACTATAACTTCTCCCAGTTGACTTTAGCCGCCTTCTTCTCAACACAACGAAAAAGAAAAAAAAACTAAAAACAACAGGTAACCTTCTCCGCATCNAATCCAAATCGACTCATCAAGTGTTAAACATAACATTGTTTTTCCATGGTTTCCGACCCTTTGGCCGACTATTCTACGGGGTTTGAGCCCACCGCCACACAGACTCAAACCGGGTAAACCCTCCCTTTTCAGGAGGTTGGCGTGGCCACTTCAGGGTTGTTTGCACATAACATTTTGGGTTAGAAGGATAGTATATTTACACATGTAAGAAGACTTTGTGGGCACCCAACCAAGAGAAAAGGCCTCAGTCGGCAGCTCGACTTGAATGAGAGCAAGCTTTGGTTCGACACGTTGTGTGCATCCTCTGCCTTTGGAATTCACAACCACCCAATGACGATCCCACACAAATCCTAAACAAAACAAATGTTCATTTCCTTAATAAGAAATTGTTGGCAAGTAACTACATCAAATGGTAAACAAGTACTTTCGTAGTATTGTTAAATCAAGTGGCAAAGTAACTAATTTTGGGAGGTGTTTATTTCAGCTTATACAGAGAACTTATGGCTTATTTAGTTTTCGGCTTATGTTTCATAAGCTCATTTTTTGTGGCTTATAGCTTAAACAAACACCCCCCAAAATATTGCAAGTAATTAAATACCAGTAGGAGAAAGGGCCGCTTGAGAAACAGAAATCCCTTTGCATGATTTGATTGGATAAATAAATATGGATTTCACCCTCCCCATAACTTCCTTCTCCTCAGCCATCTATGTCCGTCTGTGTTTCAGCTTCTGTGTGTGTGTGCTTTTTATAAAAGTGATTTGTTTACATACGTAACTGATCATTCTATTTCTAGCTAACAACCTCAAAACTGGACAGACATGTGCAACAGCATCATCTTATTGTCTGCTTGTTTTTTATGGTATTGCATTTTCTTAAAGGACTTTAATTACACTCATCTATAAATAACCATTTATTAAAGGACTTTAATTACACTCATCTATAAATAACCATTTATAAATTTTCTAAAACATATTTTTTACACACTTCATTTTCACCAAACTGATATTTCGGCCGATTTGACTCAAATTGCTTCGGTCATTAACCTTGCAGCGAGTAATACTCGGCCTTGTAATCCAAGACATCTTAACAATACCTTTACAGTGTCTCAAGACATCTTGTTTGAGTTATTGAGGACAAACTAAAACTTGTCTAGATTGTTATCTAAAACATCGAAATAAAGTATGAATTGAAATAGGATTTACAATGTTTAATGAGGACAAACTAAAACTTAACAATACCTTTACAGTGTCTCAAGACATCTTGTTTGAGTTTAATTATGTCATTCAGTAACATACTAATAATATTTATTTGTAATACAAATAAAAATGGTACATAAGCTTTCCGGTTTAGAATTCAAAGTCAGGAAAACATGCCACTTGACTCTGAGTTAAACCTGTCTAGATTGTCATCTAAGTTCTTGTTCTAGCACAAAATAAAGACAACGATTATTTAGAGTGATCAATTTCTTTTGAGACAGAGTTAGTTAATATGATGAAGAAAAAATGTCTCTCTTCATTTTAGGATTGATTCATCAACAACTACCGACAACATATTATCAAATGTTAAGACCAACCACTATCACATTCTGTCTGTTATGTCTCCGATCGATGTAAAATGACCAAATTACCCTGATAGAAAAGGAAGAAGACAATGGCAATTTGGTCATTTCACATAGATCGAGGGACTGTATTTGCAATCCAAAGTTCAAAATAGGGACGTTCGCTGCACTAAAAACATAGGTACCCAATTGGCCTTTGTGTCAGTGTGTCGCTATAAACTGGGCACTAAATTGCTATGTTCAAAACTCGAACGTAACAAAAATGACAAGGATACCTCCTAGATGATAACATTGACACATTTCTGAAGCATATTAATATTTCTTTTCTGTTCAAGATAGAGCTAGATTAACCAAAGACGCGGTCTTATTTACTTAGAGTCTAATAATGATGGCACAGTCTAATAATGATCACAAGCATTTGTACAGTTTACATATCGGGATATATATAGTTGTAACGATTGAAGGATGGTTTACACTGCAACATCTGCATAGGATGGGAATACCTTCTCTACATGTACAGCATCACCAACTTTAATAACTTTATTCGAACCATTATCAGTACTCTCCCAAACCAGCATCTGTCCAAGGTAAGCCTACCAAATACATCCAACGTATAAACAATTAGTCGCAGGTTAGCTTCATGTGCGTGTTTCTATATATTCTTGAGCTAAAGTTATAGATTTTTGAAAATTTTGGGCACTCACCTGTCCCTTATATTGTGAGGTTGAGGTGTCCACTTCTAAAGCATTGGCTGATCGGAACTTCATCATGGTTTCTGTTGGTTCACTTCCTTGTGTCCACTCTAAATAATTGTTTGTGTGGGAATCTAAGCAATGCAACACATGATGAATCTCAGTGCACCATTTATGAATGAATCATCACTTTTCATTGTTTTGATTATTTTGTTATTGAATTGCGGGTTATGTTCTTTTTTTAATTTAAAAATGATCAATTTCTTTTGATTTCGATAAATAAGCTCTATCTAGCTATATGATGTAAAACATGAAGATGTTATACTTATTGTTAAATGGTGGTTCCATAAGTACCCAATCGACCAGTTGTGTTAGTGTGTCGCTATAAACTTACCCAATTACAGTTGGGCACTAAATTGTCATGTTCAAAACTCGAACGTAACAAAAATGACAAGGATACCTCCTAGATGATCACATTGACACATTTCCGAAGCATATTCATATTTCTTCTCTGTTCATGATAGAGCTAGATTAACCAAAGAGCGGCCTTATTTACTTGCTAGGGGTTGTCATGATGGCACAGTCTAATAATGACCACAAGCATGTGTACAGTTTACATATCAGGATATATAGTAGTAGCGACTGAAGGATGGTTTACACTGCAACATCTGCATAGGATGGTAATACCTTTTCTACGTGTACAGCATCTCCAACGGTAATAACTTTTTTCGAACCATTATCAGTATTCTCCCACACCAGCATCAGCCCAAGGTAAGCCTACAAATTTCATTCAACAAATAAACAATTAGTCACGGGTTTTCCTTGATTACCTCAGCAGCTTCATGTCAAACCCATTGATCCCACATCAAGAAAATGCAAGTCATACAAATGTATCATGCGTGTTTCTATATATTCTTAAGCTAAAGTTATATATTTTCCAATTTTGGGCACTCACCGCTCCCTTAAATCGCGAGGTTGAGGTGTCCACTTCTAAAGCTTTGGCTGATCGGAACTTCATCATGGTTTCTGTTGGTTCACTTCCTTGTGTCGCATCCTCTTGATTGATTGTAGGTACCTGAGAAATGAAGGATTGTGAATGTGATTAGCACAGAAGTTTAAGTTTTCGATTCAAAAGTTAAGAACCAAGTATCATCTTGTGACAGAAGTAAATGTAGCAAAATGGGTAAAGTGAGTAATGGGTCAAAATGGGTAGTATTTTTTAGCTGATTCGGATTGGGTTTGACCCAAAACACTTTTGTCCAACTTTTATAAACATGTAGTGTGTCAAATATGATAAAGAACTATGTTGTTTCAGTAATAGTCTAACATTCCTATAACAAATGATGCAGGCGGTATTATTTATTTTTACAGCACTTTGAGCACTTGTGTTCTTTTACGACTATTTTACTTTTCTCTTTAACTTTGCCCGTAGAGTTAACTGACTCGCTGAAAATTACAATACCTTACAACGGGCGCATAGCCTAGCGCCTTGAAAATTCGACTCGTTAATTTTGATCTGTTTCCAAAGGTCTTCAGCAAATGGTTCACAACAATCAACAAAGATGCTGCATAAGTTCAAAAAGTTCCATGGTAAGAAACTTGTTAACAGAAAAGCTAAAGTATCGATAAAAGATCAGTATATTGAAAGACATACTTGGGTCTAAACCGATTTATGCTAACTGGTTCCTTTAGTTGTTCATTAACGGCATCCAAAGAAGCCTGCAGCACTCGAGGGGTTCATTTTTCAAACAGTTGACTCAAAGAATGATAAGCTTGACAGTAGCATTAATAGTAACGGAAATTTTATAATAAAACTAACCTGGGAGATTAAAAGGAATTGGAAAGCATCTGTAAATTTCACATTGTATCCAGTAGCATACTTAGCCTCAACGGGTCTAGTCTCTGACTCTATATGCAGAAATAGAACAAAGTAATCTTCACGTACTATATGCTTATATGCTATAATCGTATATCAATAAAATACTAGAAATGAGTTTGATTAATGTACCTTCATTGAAGCGCACCAAGCGGCTCGGTTTACCAAGAAATTCGGTGAACCATTTTGCAGCTTCGTCTCCCTCATCCAAGGCCGAGCCTGACCATTCCCAGACCGATACCCCATCAGACGATAATGACGGTTTAGTCAATGAGACCTTAAGCTCCGCCATCCCAGGAGCACGTACCACTGTCAGAACACGATCAAGGGGACTCAACAACAATATTTACACTTAGAGGCTCATATGGTAGCAGACGGGTCAAAAAATGTTACTGATCTAGTCTAATTTGGCTTGACTTACTAATACTTTTTAAATTACAAACATTCACGGTTAAAAATTTTAAAACAATGCTTATTCTTGTAAGGAAATTAACGAGGTGAAAGTACACACGGCAAATCGNTACAATCGATTAGGGATATTTACCTTGTGTGCTCGTTTTCTTTTCTGTCAATCATAATAAGCTGTGGTGTGTTCGACTTCGTGATCAAAGTAATCCGTGCTAGTAACCAGGTTGTAGGTTGTCGAATATCTACAAACACGATCAAGTGGACTCAACAACAATATTTCCACTTAGAGGCTCATATGGTAGCAGACGGGTCAAAAAATGTTACTGATCTAGTCTAATTTGGCTTGACTTACTAATACTTTTTAAATTACAAAACATTCACGGTTAAAATTTTTAAAACACTGCTTATTCTTGTAAGGAAATTAACGAGGTAAAAGTACACACGGCAAATCACTTTTGACAACTTTGTACCCGTTTTACAGAGTTCAATTCTTTTGCTTCAGCGATAGGGTCCCTAAAATGAATCCAAATCGACTCATCAAGTGTTAAACATAACATTGTTTTTCCATGGTTTCCGACCCTTTGGCCGACTAATCTACGGGGTTTGAACCCACCGCCACACAGACTCAAACCGGGTAAACCCTCCCTTTTCAGGAGGTTGGCGTGGCCACTTCAGGGTTGTTTGCACATAACATTTTGGGTTAGAAGGATAGTATATTTACACATGTAAGAAGACTTTGTGGGCACCCAACCAAGAGAAAAGGCCTCAGTCGGCAGCTCGACTTGAATGAGAGCAAGCTTTGGTTCGACACGTTGTGTGCATCCTCTGCCTTTGGAATTCACAACCACCCAATGACGATCCCACACAAATCCTAAACAAAACAAATGTTCATTTCCTTAATAAGAAATTGTTGGCAAGTAACTACATCAAATGGTAAACAAGTACTTTCATAGTATTGTTAAATCAAGTGGCAAAGTAACTAATTTTGGGAGGTGTTTATTTCAGCTTATACAGAGAACTTATGGCTTATTTAGTTTTCGGCTTATGTTTCATAAGCTCATTTTTTGTGGCTTATAGCTTAAACAAACACCCCCCAAAATATTGCAAGTAATTAAATACCAGTAGGAGAAAGGGCCGCTTGAGAAACAGAAATCCCTTTGCATGATTTGATTGGATAAATAAATATGGATTTCACCCTCCCCATAACTTCCTTCTCCTCAGCCATCTATGTCTGTCTGTGTTTCAGCTTCTGTGTGTGTGTTTTTTTTTATAAAAGTGATTTGTTTTTATAAAAGTGATTTGTTTACATACGTAACTGATCATTCTATTTCTAGCTAACAACCTCAAAACTGTACAGACATGTGCAACAGCATCATCTTATTGTCTGCTTGTATTTTATGGTATTGCATTTTCTTAAAGGACTTTAATTACACTCATCTATAAATAACCATTTATAAATTTTCTAAAACATATTTTTACACACTTCATTTTCACCAAACTGATATTTCGGCCGATTTGACTCAACTTGCTTCGGTCATTAACCTTGCAGCGAGTAATACTCGGCCTTGTAATCCAAGACATCTTAACAATACCTTTACAGTGTCTCAAGACATCTAAAACTTGTCTAGATTGTTATCTAAAAGATCGAAATAAAGTATGAATTGAAATAGGATTTACAATGTTTAATGAGGACAAACTAAAACTTAACAATACCTTTACAGTGTCTCAAGACATCTTGTTTGAGTTTAATTATGTCATTCAGAAACATACTAATAATATTTATTTGTAATACAAATAAAAATGGTACATAAGCGTTCCGGTTTAGAATTCAAAGTCAGGAAAACATGCCACTTGACTCTGAGTTAAACCTGTCTAGATTGTTATCTAAGTTCTTGTTCTAGCACAAAATAAAGACAACGATTATTTAGAGTGATCAATTTCTTTTGAGACAGAGTTAGTTAATATGATGAAGAAAAAATGTCTCTCTTCATTTTAGGATCGATTCATCAACAACTACCGACAACATATTATCAAATGTTAAGACCAACCACTATCACATTCTGTCTGTTGTGTCTCCGATTGATGTAAAATGACCAAATTACCCCAATAGAAAAGGAAGAAGACAATGGCAATTTGGTCATTTCACATCGATCGAGGGACTGTATTTCCAATCCAAAGTTCAAAATAGGGACGTTCGCTGCACTAAAAACATAGGTACCCAATTGGCCTGTTGTGTCAGCGTGTCGCTATAAACTTACCCAACTACAGTTGGGCACTAAATTGCCATGTTCAAAACTCGAACGTAACAAAAATGACAAGGATACCTCCTAGATGATAACATTGACACATTTCTGAAGCATATTCATATTTCTTTTCTGTTCAAGATAGAGCTAGATTAACCAAAGACGCGGTCTTATTTACTTAGAGTCTAATAATGATGGCACAGTCTAATAATGATCACAAGCATGTGTACAGTTTACATATCGGGATATATATAGTTGTAACGATTGAAGGATGGTTTACACTGCAACATCTGCATAGGATGGGAATACCTTCTCTACATGTACAGCATCACCAACTTTAATAACTTTATTCGAACCATGATCAGTATTCTCCCACACCAGCATCTGTCCAAGGTAAGCCTACCAAATACATCCAACGTATAAACAATTAGTCGCAGGTTAGCTTCATGTGCGTGTTTCTATATATTCTTGAGCTAAAGTTATAGATTTTTGAAAATTTTGGGCACTCACCTGTCCCTTATATTGTGAGGTTGAGGTGTCCACTTCTAAAGCTTTGGCTGATCGGAACTTCATCATGGTTTCTGTTGGTTCACTTCCTTGTGTCGCATCCTCTTGATTGATTGTGGGCACCTGAGAAATGAAGGATTGCGAATGTGATTAGCACAGAAGTTTCAGTTTTCCAAATCAAAAGTTAAGAACAAAATGTCATCATGCGACAGAGGTAGATGTAGCAAAATGGGTAGAGTGAGTAATGGGTCAAAATGGTTAGTATTTTTTTTAGCTATTCGGACTGGGTTTGACCCAGAACACTTTTTGTCCAACTTTTAAGCACTAGTTTCCTTTTACATAGTTTTACCCGTTTGATAGTTGGAGTTACCTGACCCACAGAAATTACAAGACAGAAGTATGAGCACAATACCTTACAACGGGGGCATAGCATAACGCCTTGAAAATTCGATTCATTAATTTTGATCTGTTTCCAAAGGTCTTCAGCAAATGGTTCACAACCATCAACAAAGATGCTGCATAAGTTCAAAAAGTTCCATGGTAAGAAACTCATCAACAGAAACGCTAAAGTATCGATAAAAGATCAGTATACTATTGAAAGACATACTTGGGTCTAAATCGGTTTATGCTAACTGGTTCCTTTAGTCGTTCATTCACCGCATCCAAAGAAGCCTGCAGCACTCAAGGGGTTCATTTTTCAAACAATTTACTCAAAGAATGATAAACCTGACAGTAGCATTTACAGTAACGAAAACTTTATAATAAAACTAACCTGGGAGATTAAAAGGAACTGGAAAGCATCTGTAAATTTCACATTATATCCAGTAGCATACTGAGGGTCAACAGGTCTAGTCTCTGATTCTATACAGAAAATAGAAAAAAGTAATCTTCATGTACTGTATGCTTACATGCTATAACCGTATATAAATAAAATACTAGCATACTGTAGAAATGAGTTTGACTAATGTACCTTCATTAAAGCGCACCAAGCGGCTTGGTTTACCAAGAAATTCGGTGAACCATTTTGCAGCTTCGTCTCCCTCATCCAAGGCCGAGCCTGACCATTCCCAAACCGATACCCCATCAGACGATAATGACGGTTTAGTAAATGAGACCTTAAGCTCCGCCATCCCAGGAGCACGTACCACTGTCAGAACATGATCAAGTGGACTCAACAACAATATTTCCACTCAGAAACTCATATGGAAGCAGACTCATAGAGTTAACTAATGGGTCACAAAATGTTACTGATCAAGTCTAGTTTGGCTTGACTTACCAACACTTTTTAAATTACCAAACAATGCTTATTCTTATAAGAAAATTAACGAGGTGAAAGTACACACGCCAAATCACTTTTGACAACTTTGTACCCGTTTTACAGAGTTCGGCACTTCGGCCCAACTATTTGACCTTTTACTTCATACAAAAAGACATTCAATTCTTTTGTTTCAGCGATAGGATTAGACGGATAGTATACTTACCCATGTAAGAAGACTTTGTGGGCACCCAACCAAGAGAAAAAGCCTCAGTGGGCAGCTCAACTTGAATGAGAGCAAGCTTTGGTTCGACCCGCTGAGTGTATCCTCTGCCTTTGGAATTCAGAACCACCCAATGACGATCCCACACAAATCCTAAACAAAACAATAATACTACTAGTGACATTGAATGTTCATTTTGAAGCATATTTATTTCGTGAAATAGTACAAGTAGATAATCAGCTCAGCTGCAAGAAACAGTGTCTAGCCATTGGTTATCTTAGTTAAGTATTGGCAAATGGCAAGTAAAAACTAGCTAAAGGAAATGGTCATGTTGAATATGCCTGTTTGGACCCGTTACCCAAACCCGCCCATTTTGCCACCTCTAGTTTTAATGGATAATCAGTTGAGTTAGCTAACAATTTCAAAGTACAAGTTATTTAATTAACTAGTTTGGATATTCAATTAAAAAAAAAAAAAAAAAAAATGTAGTAGAGAATTAAAAGATTACCAGTAGGAGAAAGGGCAGCTTGAGAAACAGAAATTCCTTTGCATGATTTTATTGGATAAATGAATATTGATTTCACCTCAGCCATCTCTCTGTCTGTCTGTGTTTCAGTGTGTGTCTGTGTTTTTCTTTTATAAAAGTGATTTGTTTACATACGTAACTGATAATTCCATGTCTAACAACCTCAAAATTGGACAGACATGTGCATCATCATCATCTTATTGTTTGCTTGTTTTTTTATGGTGAAATAAATATCTTCAACCTACCTTCTCTTTTAATTACACTATCTATGAATAACCATTTATAATTTTCTTACACATATTTTTACACAGTTCATTTCACCAAACTGATTTTTGGCCGATTTGACTCAACTTGCTTCGGTCATTAACCTTGTAGCGAGTAATACTCGGCCTCGTAATCCGCGTTCTACAACATTGAAATAAACAATCAAATAAATGAGAAACATAATTTTGTGTATTCCAGACCACCTTGATGTTTAATTATGTCATTCAATAACATACTACTAATATTTATTTGTAATACAAATAAAAATGGTACATAAGCGTTCCGATTTAGAATTCAAATTCAGGAAAACATGCCAACTTGACTCCGAGTTAAACCTGTCTCTTGTTTTAGCACAAAAATAAAGACAGCGATAAGCGTCAAATGTTCTCATCTTGCGTCCTTCAAAGGGACTTGACATGCCACAATCATTTTCTACTTGTTCTTTTTAGAAGCACGTTTTCCATGACCCTTCTTTGGAGGTCCCTTGCCACGACGCTTCAACATCTCCAGTTTTGACAGACGCCTGCAATATTACAATACAACACAGCTCAGCCAAGATCTGATATAGAGAGAGTTATTGGAAGATAAACAATCACTCACACGGTTTTCAGTTATATACTTTGACAAAACGTAACTCATACTGTGATGATAACCACTCGAATTACTGACCATTCCCACTTTTAACCAATATTAAGTGAATGAATGGTCAATTTAAAATTTTGCAGAGTATGTTGACATCTTAAACCATAATGACTTATGCACCATAGTTTTTATAAACATAAGTATACGCCAGAATCACACTCTGATTTGATTGATTTGTGTAACACAGTTAACAAGATGAGGTTATACAATTCAATACTGAAGTTATAACTACCAAACACCAGAGTATAGCATCCTAAACTTGCATGCTCAAGTATCTCGTATCAGACTTGCTTCAGAGTGCAGACCATGAAATTTGCAGCTTATGACATACTTTGACAATCACTAACGGTATTTTCAGCTAAATAATTTGACAGGACATTACTCATACTGTGATACCCATTCGAATTACTGACTATGCCCACTTATAATCAATATAGAGAAAGTATATGAATGGTCAATTTACAGAAACGCGGAGGATGTTGACATCTCACCCAAGGATTTATGCAATGTAGTTTATATTAACCGTGTACAAATTAAATGAGATTAGCGTGATTCAGGAAGTAGTGTAAGTCATCAACAATCTTAGAGTCCATAATACCTCAATTAAAGCAAACCTGACTCAAATAATAATGATTTTGTTCTAATTATAACCGGAAGAAATGTGGAAATACAGTTACACATCTCTCTCATATAGTCATTCCCTTTACCCTCGGGTAGGGGTGTGACCCCTACATCCTATTCCTACCTCCCCCATACCCCGCTTCGGCGGGATTGGGTATTGTTGTTGTTGGTGTTGTTGATCTCTCTCATATCGGGGGTGTTTCTTAAGCTTATATTTGATCTTATGAGCTTATGTGATCTACGCTTATGTTTCAAAAGCTCAAAATTTCCGGCTTATTTTGAGAGTTATGATCTTATATGAGCTTATAGTAAAGTAATATAACTGCATAAGTCTCAAAACAAGCCCAAGAAAATGAGCTTTTACATAAGCTCATAAGCTCAAAATAAGCTTAAACAAACACCCCTGTAGTCATATGAAGCAAGTTTGTGTGCCAGAATCAAACTCTCATTTGATTAAGTTGTGAAACTAACAAGACGAGGTTCTAAAAAATTATATTCAATACCATAATTATAACTTCTAAACCCTAGAGTATAGTTTCCTAAACTACATGCTCAAGTACAGTATTTCCTATCAGATGAGGTTTTAGAGAGAAGAGTATCACTTATAAGCTTCCAAACATGAAAATTGCAGCTTTTGGCATAGCTTAGTAAGAGTCTTTTAAGTTTTAACTACGAAGTAAGCAACAAATTTACCCTTTTATATTAGCAACATAATAAGCATGCAGCTAAAAACCAATTCCTACACAGCAACTAGGGAATTCACAGATCGTATGATATGCAGAGTAAAAGACATGAAAAACATATGCTCTAAGATGCGAGAAAGAAGATTACTCTTTTTCTTCACGTGCCACGATTGTGGGGTCTTCCTTGCGGATGTCAGGTGGATACCATGCTACAACTTTCTCACCGATGAAAGGCTGGCGCAAGATCTTGTGGCCTGTTTTATGACCTGTGGGGTTAAGCACATGACCAAAGATCTTTGCTCTTGCTTCCACCACTCCTCTAACTGCTGCTTCAGCCACCATACTTCTTAACGCCATCTCTAAAACAAGAAGAAAAAACCGCACTTTCAGATTCTTGTAACTACATTATTAACCTCCAAAATTATATCAGACTAATTTAACACCAACTAGCTTAAGTTGAATCAAAGCAGATACGAAACACTTTAAGTTGGCTTATAAGACTGAAAGATCAAAGTGTTAACTTGCACGTTTTTCTCATAACCCATCTTGACTTGATGCGACATATCAAAAGCAGCGTTGTAAAACGAGGATTACAAGGTGGAGTAATTGTCTATTACTCAATACAACAACAACAACAACATACCCAATCCCGCGAAAGCGAGGTATGGGGGAGGTAGAAATGTAGACAGATCCTACCCCTACCCCAGGTAAAACCTGAGGGTAGAGAGACTGCTTCCAGGGAGACCTCTGGCACGTGCACAAGTGCGAGTGGTAGAGAACCGAAAAAAGTGCAAGGAGCAAAAGAGCAACAAGTAAAAGCAAATAGAAGCATG
This sequence comes from Artemisia annua, assembly GCA_014162995.1. Taxonomy (NCBI): domain Eukaryota; kingdom Viridiplantae; phylum Streptophyta; class Magnoliopsida; order Asterales; family Asteraceae; genus Artemisia; species Artemisia annua. The sequence continues at coordinate 372,838 of LBNU01022154.1, read as the reverse complement.
AAACCAACCAACAAAGGGCCTAGGACAAAAGTCGCACCGAAAAAAGTGCAAGGAACAAAAGAGCAACAAGTAAAAGCAAATAGAAGCATGAAACCAACCAACAAAGGGCCTAGGACAAAAGACAAACATATAAAAACAGAGCACCAAACAAAAAACACGGGGCAAGACAATCAAAGCAAGCAAACAAAGCAAGGAGGGCAAAAGAAAGAAAGGCATGAACCAACAAGAGGAACATAAGACAAACGGGACAAAAACTAATGAGCTAAACACCGCAGGAGAAACAAATAAAGAAAAGCCAAGACAAACAAACCCAAGCAAGGGCGCAAAAGCAAGCGGGCAAAAGGCAAGGAGAACAACACAAAAACAAAGTTGGGCAATGCAAGGGTGCTAAAGCTAAGGCAATGCAAAGGGAAAAGAAACGCCACTAGCCTTCTAAAAACCTAAAAGGGAAGAGCAAAGGAACCACTAAACCTAAAGAGCAAAGGGGCAAACTAAACCTAAAAGGCAAAGGGGCAAGTCAACAAAGAAAAGAGAAAAGATCCAGACGCAAAGACAAGCACCTACTACCCGCCCGAAACTACCCGCAAGTTCTAATCCTAGCTCTCCACGCATTCCTAAAACTTGGGGTTAACTCAGGCCAAAACTCGGTTTGAAGTATTTAAACAATTGTGTTAATGTTTCTAAACATAATTTAATGGTCCTATCAACATGTCGTAAATACAATCTCGAAATTTATATATAAAAAGTCCAATCCGATTACTCCCCGCCTAGGCCGATAACTAGCTAAAAGGTAGTCTCAACCGCCCGACTAGCACCTAGCATCTTTTACAACCATGATTAAAAGATTAAAAAAAAAATGGAATTTCCTAACGCTTAGGGGGTATTGGTTTTTACTTATTTATGGGCTTACGAGCTTATCTGTCTTCGGATTATGTTTCATAAACTCATTTTTTTCATCTTATTCCGGGATTTAGGAGCTCATATAAGTTTATAAACTTATATAAGCACACAAGTTTCAAAATAAGGTGAAAAAAATGAGCTTATGAAATATAAACCGAAAACAGATAAGCTCGTAAGCCCATAAATAAGTAAAAACAA
>LBNU01022154.1:324128-371500 GCA_014162995.1 Artemisia annua | reverse complement strand
CCCACCCCCCCTCCTTCCTACTTAAACAACATACAGCTTAGGTCCATTTCTAAGAACAAATATCCTAGGCATAAAATCAAACAGTTGGTGTGCATAACAAAGAAATACTCCAATTTAACCAAATACCCATTTAGTAAATGACATAAATAACACTTTAAGCTTAAAGAGAAGAATACCTAGGCAGGCAGGCAGACAACACCTGAGAGTTGAAGAAAACAAAACACAGGAGAAAATGGGGAATCAGTCACCCGAGTATGTATTGGGCTCTTTTAGATCACCGGCCCATTTTAAAACATTTTGGTTTTTAACTTACGAAGCCCAATGTTGTTCCATGGATTGTTTTTAAGAAGCCCATATGCTATCATGTCATTGTGTAAGCTATCTCCTTACTAACGAAATTATGACGTCTATATATGTTTTTGTGTAAGATTTTGAATGTGAATATTCATTTCTTTTAATGATAATCTTTGATAGTAAAACTTGTCATGCATTTTTTTGTTAGGACATAAAATTAGTCATGTTGTTTGTAGGTAATGGCCATGGATCTTATTTCCTTGAATCTTTGTAATTGTTTATATGTTTTGAGCTACTATATTCTTCAAATTTTCCAAAAAAAAAAAGAAAAAGAAAAAGAAAAAGTACCATTTTTACTTAAAAATGATATAAAAAAATAAAAAAATAACAACATCCACCATTAAATTAATAGTTTATAGCTTTATATATTGTTTAATCATCAAACTTTTATCATTTTTCGTGTATAACCCATTGATTTTTTTTTCGCAATAACTACAAACTGAACCCGTAAGTGTTGCATAAGGGTCACATGCCAAAACCACAAGTTCGTAAGTTAACTATTTGTCGCTATATATCGTTACTTTGCGCGGGTGTTGATCTAATCTTTACTATATATAAACTATAAAGAGAAAATCTTTTTTTTCTTAAAACTTAAAAACCTAGTAAAGTTCAATTACGACTAATATACCATTAAATAAAATGGTAACAACATCCACCATTAAATTAATAATTAAAATATTTTTTAATCATCAAACTACAAATTGAACCTTTTAAGCATTGCATCAACGATCACCAAAATCATAAATTTTTAAGTATAGTTATTTGCCGTTTTACATTGCCACTAAGCACGAGTATTTGTTTAGTATTTTAAATAAATTGAAAGTAGTTGGATTTGTACTTTTAAGGATCAACCGAAAATCTAAGCAAAATGCTTCAAATTTATTCCATTCAAACTCAACAACATTTGACTTTTATGTTTGATACCGTTGACATAATGTGGCTGCTTTTACAATAGAATAAACAAATGCATGTAGGCAATTGTGCTCATATAAATCATACTGTATATGATTTCAAGATCCATGATTGTACCAACTATCATTTAAAAAATATCAAACACTTAAAATAAAGAAAGTCATAAGCAACACAATCATGCGTGTTGGTATATATATTTAGAGAAATTCATCAGAATGTTAACCAAAACCTCAAACAGAAAATGCTGATGAAGACATTCATTTTCCTTCTCTTCTTTTCCTTAATTACATTTTCAGCTTCGAAAAACACGATTAAGGATCATTTTGAAAGAGGCTCTTCACTATCCGTTGAAGACGAGTCTCATGTCCTGATGTCCTTAGATAAGTCTTTCACATGTGGATTCTATGGCTTCCAGAGCAATGCTTACTGGTTTGCAATCTGGTACACAAATTCCAAAGATCGCACTGTTATTTGGACAGCTAACCGAAACACACCTGTCAATGGCCGTGGCTCAAAGTTGAGGCTTCGAAAAACTGGAGCCATGGTATTGACCGATGTGGATGGGACAATCGTGTGGGAGACCAACACAACGTCTACGGATGTTAGTACAGCGGTTTTACTTAATACAGGCAACCTGGTGTTGAAGAACCAAAAAGATGAGATTTATTGGCAAAGCTTTGATTATCCAACCGATACTCTCTTGCCTTCTCAAATACTAACAAAGAGCAAAAGCTTGATATCTGCTTTGAGAAGCGAAAGTCTTGAATCCGGATATTTTGGCTTCAGTTTTAACAGTATTAACGTCTTGACACTCGTTTATGATGGCCCTGAAATATCAAGTGTATATTGGCCTAGTCCTGATCCTGGTTTTAGTTTATGGGCTTTTGGAAGAACAGCTTATAACAGCAGTAGAATCGCATGCTTTAATGATTTAGGAATTTTTAATGCGAGCGACCAAATGAATTTTACTGCTACAGATCTGGGTTTGGGGATCAGAAGGAGGCTAACCTTGGACTATGACGGTAACCTCAGACTCTATAGCTTGAACGAGTCAAGTGGATTATGGTCGATTTCTTGGCAAGCTCTCGCACAACCGTGTAATGTTCATGGAATATGTGGGAGAAATGGGATTTGTGTTCATGGAGACAAGCCTCAATGTTCATGCCCACCCGGTTATGAGTTGAGTGACCCTGCTGATTTAAGTCAGGGTTGCAAGCCTACTTTCAACCAAACATGTGATCATAATTCAACAAGGTTCAAATTTTTACCATTGCCGTATACAGATTACTATGGATTTGATCTAAATTTCTCGATACCTATTTCATTTGAAGCATGCAGAGACATCTGTCTGAAAGATTGCCGTTGTGAAGCATTTAGTTATAGGCTTACAGGTGAAGGTGTTTGCTTTGCTAAGAGTGCCCTCTTTAATGGCTACCATTATCCTCATATCTTAGGAACCATGTACTTTAAAGTACCAGTAGGCATGGAATCACAAAAATATGCCTCAGTCCTTGCTGGTTCAAAGGCCACATGTGCAGATAATGGCACGGTTATGGTAGGTTCTCCGTTTATGTATGAATCAGCTAAGAATAAGGTGAAATGGGTTTATCTTTACTCATTTGCCTCAGCTATTGGTGTGCTTGAAGCCTTGGTTATCTTGTTAGGCTGGTGGCTATTCTATGGAAAAAACGAGTTATTAGCCAATCTAGAAGATGGGTACCGTATGATATCTGCTCAATTTAGGGGTTTTAGTTATAAAGAACTTAGGAAGGCGACACAAAATTTTAAGGTGGAAATAGGGCGAGGTGGCTCAGGAGTTGTATATAAAGGGGTGCTGGAAGATGAAAGGGTGGTGGCTGTGAAAAGATTGGGAAATGTGAGTGAAGGCGGAGAATTTTGGGCAGAGGTCAGCACGATAGGTAAAATCAATCACATGAATCTTGTGCGAATGTGGGGATTCTGCTCACAAGAACATCACAAACTTCTAGTTTACGAGTACGTAGAAAATCTTTCTCTTGATAAGAGATTGTTCTCCTCCAATTTTCTTCAATGGAAAGAAAGGTTTGAAGTTGCAATAGGTATAGCAAAAGGTTTGGCATATCTACACCATGAGTGCCTTGAATGGGTGATTCATTGTGATGTAAAGCCGGAAAACATCCTTTTAGATGGTGCATTTCAACCAAAGATCGCAGATTTTGGTCTGGCAAAGCTATCTCAAAGAAGTGGACAAAACACCGAGTTCACAAGGATTAGGGGGACTAAAGGTTACATGGCTCCAGAATGGGCTCGTAGTCTGCCAATCACAGCAAAGGTGGATGTGTACAGCTACGGAGTTGTTGTTTTAGAAATGTTGAAGGGGATCCGACTTTCTAATGTCATCGTTCATGAAGAAGGAAACGATGAAGAATCAGAGCTTATGAGGTTTGTAAGGGTAACGAAAAAAGCAATTGAAGAGGGGAAAGAGTTATGGATTGAAGAGGTAATCGATCCAAGGTTAGGAGGATTGTTTAGCAGGAGACAGGCTTCAATACTAGTTGAGGTGGGTCTTAGTTGTGTGGAGGAAGACAGAAATAGAAGGCCTACGATGGATTCAGTTGTCCAACTTTTAATTGATTGCGAGTCTGAGTGAAAATATGATTGTAGAAGAAGATACAAGTGCCATTTACAATCTACAAACATATTTGTTCTAATTATCTTTAAATGCTTGATCAGTTTGGGCAATTGCCTATTTGGTTGTTTTACATGCACGAAAAGTATTGAAGTCTTGAAGTGCTTAGCGCGTCGATAAGCATGAAATGTATCTTTTCCATATTGAAGATTTACACATTTGAAGTACTTGTGTCTTGTCTCCAGTTTTAAAGTTTGTTACTCAATGTTTTATCTTCCTGGTTTTAACATGTACATATATATAGTCGAGTATGCTACATACTGATGATGCTACTATAAGCTTGGCTCTAAGAACAATGTATAATTTGAACTCGATTATCCAAGAAGCAACACATTTTAACAAATTCACAGCTTTTGCTTCTAATAAAGCAGGTATTCTTGAGATGCAATCTATTCCATTCGTAATACACGCATGAAGATACATGCATTATTTGTACGTATATACATCTATGTATGCAGAGTAGTACTACAGTAGTAGTATGTAGATGGTTGGATTATATTACTGAAAGGTGCTCTCTTCTTGCTCGCTGGTAAAGATCAACCGCGTTTGTTCACCTAGTTTTGTAGATCCTTAGAAGAAATCTATCGACGTGATAGTTATACCATGTTCTCCATCTCTTTAAAAAAAACAAGTGGAACAACAATGATCGCAAATCCTACGAAAAACCCCAATCCAATACTAATAAAGAAGTCAGTTCCATAATCTTCTGTTTCTGGTGACGACTTAATTTGTAGGAATTTCTGAGGTATCATTGTCACAAGTCTTGCTCAAAGGGATACCACATAAACCTTGGTTACCCTTAAATGAGAGCTCCGTAAACGTTTGAAATTGTGAGCCATGTGGGATACGTCCAGACAACTGATTATATGACAGATTTAAGAATGAAAGGAATGAAAGACTTGCAATCTCAGGTGGAATTCTTCCGCTTAGATTGTTTATCGAGATGTCTAGAGATTCAAAGGATTCTAGTTTTCCAATTGACGGCGGAATTGGACTCGTGAGTGCATTGTGGGACAGATTTAAAAGTTCGAGCAGTTTTAGATCACCAACTGTTACTGGTACGTTCCCCTCGAACACGTGTTAATTGACAAAAGCTCGAATCGTTTACACCTCTAGTGGAGTAAGCCCTTTATCTATAAAATTTACCGGAGTAAACCTTTTATCGTTTTTAGCAAGACCCGGGAGAGGATTGTATGATGAATAAAGTATTAATCCAAGCTTAGCCATTATAGAAGTAAGAAAGAATGATCTAATAAGTACTCCGTACAAGAAGTTATTACAGTAAAACCTCTATAAACTAATGATGTTGGAACCGGGATATTTTATTAATTTAGCGAGATATTATTATATCAATAAATTAATACTATTAATTTAAAGATGTTTTACGTATGACATTTAAATTTTCAAGTCCAATATACTAGTTACAATGTATAATAGTTATAGATGAAAAATAAATAAAACAAGTTGTAATTAACATTTTATGAATTCAATGCATTAAAGAAATTAATGAATATTATAACGAATGTTAGGCTATGGGGTGCACCAACAGGAAACTAGCGGGAAACCCATTTCCCAAGCTATAACATAATCCAAAGGTGTTGGTCAAACTCTTAGGTATGAGATTGTCAAAGAATCTGATGATGATGTTGACTTTTGTTTTAAGTGTTGTAAGCATGGCCATAAGGTTAGGGCTTGTTCTAGTAAGAAAGGTCATGGTGGTGGTGATGGCCATTAAGTTTAGGTTTAAGTTTTAATGTAGTAGGTGTTTGTTTGTCTAGGAATCTAACCAATGCAACATATGAATGAATCTTAGTGCACTATTAATTTATGAATGATAAATCAATCTTGGGTTAATTATGTTTTGATTATTTTTGTTATTGAGGGGGTGCTTGTTTAAGCTTATATGTGGGCTTATTAGCTTATTTGGTTTCGGCTTGTATTTCACAAGCCTTAATTTTCCGGCTTATTTTTATGTTTATTGGCTATTATAAGTTTATTATGACATAATAAGCTTATATAAGCCCAAATGTTACAAAAATAGGCCAGAAATCAGTGCTTATGAAATACAAGCCAAAATCAGATAAGCTTGTAAGCCCACATATAAGCTTAAACAAACACCCTGAATTGTCATATGTCATATTATGAATGTGGCTCACTGGTTTGTATCCCATCAGTAGCTATGAAGTTGTGGTTCACTGGTTTGTATCCCATCAGTAGCTATGAAGTTGTGGTTCACTGGTTTGTATCCCATCAATAGCTATGAAGTTGTGGCTCACTGGTTTGTAGTTGTATCCCATCATGGCTATGAAGTTGTGCCTCACTGGTTTGCAGTCGATATGAACTCGATCATTTGAGAAATCAAGTTTGTCTATCAGAGGTCAAAACGTTAGATTATAATCAGATACTTCATTCACTTGTAATGTACATTTGATTATGCTTGAATATCATTACAATATCCGAGATACATATCAATAACAACACAGAATGAAGATACTAACTGAATGTAACTAAATGTCAAAAATTCCCGAGAATAACATTAACAAAGAAGATGGTAACCAGACATTATAGAAATGATTTTGACTAGGAAAATGCGACAAAAAAGAATGACGTCCCTCAACAAACGTTACCTTAAAAAAAGAATTAAAAAACCTAAAAAGCCGAAGCATTGGCGCCCTGCTTTTGTTCACTTCGGTTTTCTTCCAAGATTCTTTGGAACTCTATCTCACTTGCTGAGATCAAGCGTTTCATAGCGTCAAAGGTAGTGAGCTTAATGCTGCAACAACACGGGTAAGTATTCCATCAACAATCGTAAGAAACAGTATATTTTTGCAAATAAACCATTGGGTTGTAAGCAGACCTGCTGTTTGGTAAGGTTTTTAAAGCGTTGGGTACAAAACCCCTGTATAATCCAGCTACACCATCACGGGCGACAATAGCTAGAGAAGATCATCCAAAAAAAACAGCTTAAATGTGTATTTATTTTCCATTTAACTTTAAAAAAATTATATATAATGAGAACTTGATCAATTACCTGGAAACGCGTCCAAAATAGTCTTGTAAGGTGTACCCCTCATTTGCATTTGTCTTCTAACAGTATCCAATGGGTAGCACGTAAGCGTGGCAATGCTAGCTGCCACAAATGCTGTCATTATTGATGCTTCAGGTCTGTTCCGAAACTTTTCTGGCAACGACTTCTTTACCCTGATATCATCACAAATATACAGACTTATAATTACTCAGTACATGCCGTTTGACTTTAATGGTCAAATATTTTAACGTCACGGGTCATAATAGCTGTGTATATATCGTGTTTAATTGAAAGTAAATAGTTCACTTCTGCAGAATATGACTTTTAAATGTTGTCTCTTTGACCCCTTTAAATGAAGAATTTAGGAAGGAGATATGCTCACAAGTCAAAAACGCAGAAGTTGACAGCGACGTATGGGGCTATTCCGATAAGAGAAGGTCCAAGACCCCTATAGAAAGATCCCAATCCTTCCTCTTTTAGCATCTTAAAACAAACCTGAAATCTCAGTAACACCCAACTTAAAATTGTGAACATTTTGACAAAAGTAATGTTTAAAATATAAATGTTACGCACATCTGTCATTGTTTGATAACCAGGATCAACTGCTAAACGTAATCTGAGGACGTCTAATGGATACGTCACCTGAAATAAGTCTCCTGATTAGCACAGGTATACATATGGGCGGATTTATTAGATCATTAGGACTAATCTTACAAAAGTTGAAGTCATGCCAGCACAAGCCCCTGCAGCTAATCTTCCAATTATTGAAAGTTCGCCATCAGCTCCCCTAAAAAGTTTCTGCACATGTATAGTACATATGTATGCTTCCATCATTTGTATGTATAAATGTATGATATCACTTACATAACACTTAGAAGTAATATTTTTCATACCTTGTAGGTGTCATAAGCAAACAGCTGGACAGCGCTATAGGGAAGGACACGTACTACCTGCAACATAAGCATTGTCATGAGAAATATATAATGAAAGTATTCTTCTGGACAAAGAATGACGAAAGTTATGAAGCAAGTGGTGTAAGCACCTGAGCAAAGTTACCCTTCCAATAGCCTTTAAGGCCTTCTTGTTTCCCTACAGATACAAAGGCCTGCAATTCATTTCCGAATATCAGCACTAAACATAGTCAAGTGTGTAATTGTATGAACTTATAACTCACCTGTACGAATCCAATTGCTTTTTTAGCACTTTCTTGCCCGACCCTTAAACCGTGAGTCTGCAAAAAACACATTTATTCTACTATGAGTGACAAATATCTTCCAAACTGAAACATAACCTAGAACCTTGAATCTACCAGTAAGGTTACTCTTTCGTTAGTCGTTACTCGTTACCTAAGGTCACGTACTTATTCGAACACAAATAAACCATTGCAAAATATAGCATCAAAAAGAACTACATGAAAGGTTTTCTCAAGTTACATTTCTCACTACCTTATAAGGGTGTGTTTGGGAATTGAGATTGCATATTTAAGACTGCCGTGCTTAAATAATACTCTTAAGTGCTTATTTACTTTACATTAAGCATTCAAATAAACAGTTTCATGCAAACACTCAAAAAGCTTAACTGCTATCCGCCTATCAAAATAAGCGGATAATCATGTTTGGGATTGCTTTTATGTGCTTTGAAATAAGCAAGTACAAAACCTTACAAATGTTTAGAACTTATCTCTTCTTATCTTAAGTAAGCAGATAAGCAGTTTTCAATAGTGTTTAACCTTGTTTATCTGCTTTTAAACCATGACCAGATAAGCACTTGAAATAAGCAATCTCAAACACCCCTAAACCTCTGTAACTTAATGAATTACGGAGTATTTATTAACTTATTGAAAGCATCATCACATTATCACAACCACTAACATTAAAACAAGACAATAATAGCTATATATTTAAACACCAACAACAACCTCAATAATTCAATGCAATTTAAATATGCAAAATAAGTGAACCTGCATGATGAGTTTAATCCTATCCAGAGGCGCAGTAACAGTTTTCGCAGCAGCACCAGAAAACGCGCCAGCAGCAAACACAGCAGCATCTTTAGGAACTAACGCGACGATAGCCAACGGGTGTTTCAGCAGCTGGGCAGCTGTTGGTTCAAATTCCAGCATTGAAACAGTTGCAAAACCATTGCTTCCACGTGGACGACATTTAGAAAGGTTGTTATGGTCAGGTTGGAGTTCAGGAATATGTTTCCATGTTAAGGTTGCCTTTCTCATTTGAGGTTTTGACATATGAAAAAAGAAGAAGAATAAGAAGATAAGATAAAACCCTTACACAAGATGAAAAATAATATCCATTTGCTTTTATAGGATGGTTTCAGGGTTTGTTGGTTGCATACATACCGCCAAATTCTGTTTCAACTATCTTAAAATATGCTTTTTTTTTTTTTTCTTTTTTTTTTTTTAAAATAGATATATATAATACTAAGTATGTGTTTGTTTTCATTTATATCAATTTCGATCAAATTCGTGCCGAAAATCACCTAGCATTATCCTACCGACCCATGTATACCTTTCTCGACCTCATAAAACCATATAAAGGCAACAAAATTCTAACATACTACTCCCTCCGTCATAAAATAATAGTCTCCGGGTTTGACTTTTAAAGTCTTTCTTATTCAGCTTTGACATTAAGTATTTTTGTTTGTGTTATATAATATACTTGATGCAATATATGAATTGATTGGGTTTTAAATGTATTTCTATTGGTATAATTTTCTTCAAGTATTATACAACACAAACAAAAATACTTATAGTTAAAATTGAATAAGACCAACTTTAAAATTCAAACATAGACTATTATTTGAGACGGAGAAATAAAACGATACAAGTCAAAAGTTAAATGTGAAAATAATGTAATATTTTTATGTTGTAAAGGTGAAGGTTGTAGCTTTAATATGTATCTATAATAATCAAAATTTATGATGTGTCTACATTTTTATGCTAATATTTAAGTTTGTTGTTAATTTTGTTTAAAATGCAAATGTTAAATCATTCACCAAACCAATTCATTCCAATGGAGTTCAATTTTGAAAGTTATCAAGATCGAATCTTAGTCCATCATCTTAAGTTCTTAACATATTGTTATGAGCCCATTTCCATAAACGAGCCCAATTAAAAATTTTAGCAATTGAACCCTTCAAAAACTTTTGAGGACCAAGCCCATCTATAAAGAAAAAGAGAGAACAGGCCAACGAGGGTCAGATACGAGAGAACTATATTTATTTTTATATTTAAACATAAATTGCAAAAGTTTTTTTTAACGGCAACTAATTATCTCACGATATCTTACATGTGTTAAGTAGAAATTGAATACACAACTATTTGGTTAACAAGTTTCTCACACAACTTCGTTTACCATTAAAACATTAGCCCTATATATATACAGTATTTTTTTCAAAGTTAATTAGTCTAAACCATTCTATACTAATATGGTTAAAACTGTTTACTTTACCCATCCTAATCTTTTGATTTGGCATGTCTTACTCCATACAAAGCTTAGTATCTAATTTTATATTAGATTTTTTTCTAGTTCCCTTGTCAACGACAAAAATTAAACAGGCGCGACTTCAGCTTTCAGCTAACAGCTACTCCGTGACTTTTAATCGCTAACGAAAATTTAGACCGACATATAACAGCCTTAAACCTAATTTTTTATTTTCATAAATATATCCAAACCTTAAAAGTGAATAATATTCATTTTTTGAATTTAAAAATGAGATAAAAAGAGGAAAAAAGTAGTGATGAAACTGAAGGTTGGTAGGGGCCAATAGAATAATAGATGATGAATGAGATTATCAACCCTACAAAGAGTCAATACCATAAATTTATTAAAACCTGTCAAACATAAAAAAGCCTTTTAAGCTTTCTGCTTACTGGGGGCCCATTATTATTTCTACTCCACTTAATAGACTTTTGTATTGTACCTTCACATTTTTANTTTTTTTTTTTTTTTTTTTTTTTTTTTTTTTTTAATAGATATATATATATATAATACTAAGTATGTGTTTGTTTTCATTTATATCAATTTCGATCAAATTTGTGCCGAAAAATCACCTAGCATTATCCTACCGACCCATGTATACCTTTCTCGACCTCATAAAACCATATAAAGGCAACAAAATTCTAACATACTACTCCCTCCGTCATAAAATAATAGTCTCCGGGTTTGACTTTTAAAGTCTTTCTTATTCAGCTTTAACCTTAAGTATTTTTGTTTGTGTTATATAATAATTGATGCGAAATATATGAATCGATCGGGTTTTAAATGTATCATTAGTATAATTTTCATCAAGTATTATACAAGACAAACAAAAATACTTAGGCTATGTTTGGCGCAGAGCTTTTTAGAGCTTTTTGGGGCGATGAGCGGTGAACAATGAGCTTTTTGATTTTTAGTGTTATGTTTGTCAAAAGAGCGGTGAGCTTTGCGATTTTTTAGGAAAGCTCATTTTTCCAATGCTTCTTTAAGAAGCTGTGAGCGGTGAGCGGTGAGCTGTGGCTACAGCTCACAGCTACTGCTCACAGCTCACTGCTACTGCTCACAGCTACTTTTGCCAAACATAGCCTTAATGTCACAGTTGAATAAGAAAGATTCAAAAGTCAAACGGAGACTATTATTTTGGGAAGGAGGGAGTAAAACGACACAAATCAAAAGTTAAATGTGAAAATAATGGAGTATGTTTATGTTGTAAAGGTGAAGGTTGTAGCTTTAATATGTATCTATAATAATCAAAATTTATGATGTGTCTACATTTTTATGCTAATAATTAAGTTTGTGGGTAATTTTGTTTTAAAATGAAAATGTTAAATCATTCACCAAACCAATTCTGATGGAGTTCAATTTTGAAAGTTATCAAGATCGAATCTTAGTAGTTAGTCCATCATCTTAACATATTATTTTGAGCCCATTTCTATCAAATGAGCCCAGGTATAACCTTAGCAATTGAACCCTTCAAAAACTTTTGAGGACCAAGCCCATCTATAAAGAAAAAGAGAGAGCAGGCCTACGAGAGTCAAATACGAGAGAATTGAGACATTAGCTATATTTTTTCATAGGTAATTACTCTAAACCATTCAGTACTAATATGGTTAAAACTTTTTACTTTCTCCCATACTAATCTTTTGATTTGGCATCTCTTATTCCATACAAAACTTAATATCTAATTTTATACTATAATGTTTCTAGTTCCCTTGCTAACAACAAAATTTAAACATGCAACGACTTCAGCTTTCAGCTAACAGTCACTCAATGACTTTTAATCGCTAACGAAAATTTAGACCGACATATAACAGAGCTAAACCTAATTTTTTATTTTCATAAATATATCCAAACCTTGAAAGTAATATTCATTTTTTGAATTTAAAAATGAGATAAAAAGAGGAAAAAAGTAGTGATGAAACTGAAGGTTGGTAGGGGCCAATAGATGATGAATGAAATTATCAACCCTACAAAGAGTCAATACCATAAATTTATTAAAACCTGTCAAACATAAAAAAGCCTTTTAAGCTTTCTGCTTATTGGGGGCCCATTATTATTTCTACTCCACTTAATAGACTTTTGTATTGTACCTTCACATTTTTATCCTCATTTGTATACACACGAATTTCATGTATACTATAACTGTGCATGCATGCTTTTAATCAACAAACATCACCCACAAAAACTTTACTATGCATCCCATTTTTCTTTCCTATTATTATTTTATATTTTATTGAATGAATAGCAATGACTATTTAGCATTTGATTCGACTAGTTCACATCATCTTTATAAAACATGCTCATGCATTTCACATTTAATCAAACAAATATGGGGTACTATCATAACCCACGAATGTGACTAATTGACAACTAACATTTCCCTGTCTTTTTCTCATTAATTGGATTCAATATCTAGTCTACAAGTTGAATCAAGCTGTATATGGAGCACGAGGTACCGTTGGCCGGTAGCCATGGTGCCAATCCACGGGCCAAGCTTATAATGTCACCACGACACCAGATTCGTATTTGTGTTTTATTAGTTATGTGTGGGCTAGAGGATGTTCTATAACGCTAACTTTTAAAAAAAGAGTGTTTTGTGTTGAGTTATAAGTTCTTTATTATAAGAAAAAACTGCTAAGATTGCAAACTTTTTTCCCCATAACACGAGTCTATAGCATCAAATACCTTGTGCTATTACTAATGATAAAAGAAATAAGATACTAACACGTGAGTAGTAGTTACCAGCTACCATATCTCTTGCCATTTACTTGTATAATTGTATTCCGCGTAAACAAACAAATACTCAACAACACACTCACACATACATACAAATTTAATTTTCGTTCGGCAGCGTGCACCAATGATCTTTATTTTTTTTAAGTTGTGATGCGTAGTCCATGTAGTTAGATGTTATGATGCTTTTTTGAGGTGAATTCAGCTTAAGTGGCTTGGTTAGTGCAGTGAAGAAACTGCTCTGTGTTTAAATGCTTGTTAGAGATTAGCTTGTCAGATATCAGTTATATTTTAACAGATATTGGATGTATTGAGTTTTTTTTATTTGTATCTGATTTGGGAATGTCCAATATCAGTGTTGTTATCCTTATGATGTACAAAGTTTGGAAGATAATATAAATTCATCTTTGTAAAAAAAAAAAAAAAAAAAAAAAAAAAAAAAAAAAAAAAAAAAAANTATACTATCAACATGTGTGGTTCGTTCTGAGAAACAAAATTGTCTGGGAAGCACACCAGCCGGAGTGATGTTTTAAGAATGTTCCGTATCGTGTTTTATGTTATGTATTTTCGTATCGTGTTTTATGTTCGTATCGTTTCGTCAATGTAACGTTTCCGTTTTATTAATAAAATCTGTGTTTGTGTTAAAAATGGTTTTTTTTTATTTAAAAAAAATAAATAATAATGATGATGCAATATGGGTCACGTTAGTGAGGAGAGAGGTGAAAATGGGTTGAAGAGAGAGAATGCTGAGGTGGCTGCCGGAAAGATGATGCAAATTAGGTCACGTTAGTGCTTAGCCTAATGTCAGTTCTCTAAGTAAGAATCATTGGTAAGTGTTTGCATCCAAGTGATCATGTTGGCAATTAGTACTTACAATCATAATCAAAATTTGTATGTTACTAGGTAGTGTTTTAACACGTTACACGTTTAAAGTTTGGTAGTTTTTGTGTAGTCAAGAAGCCACAGGAGAATAAACCTCGCAAGCTCATTAGCTTATTTCTCCTAGATATAAGTCCACAACCCCTTTTGAAAACTTAAATAGCTGAAGAGAATAAGCTTAAACACTCTAAAGAGCTTAATTAATAGCTTAATCTCTGAAAAGTTAGTTTACCAAACACGTCTAAGTACATGTAGGTAATCATACAATAAGCCAAATTCGAGTACAACATTCAACTGGTAGATAATTAGACTCTTCATTTGATTGTGAAGTTACAACACATATATATGTTCTTGACAACTATACTGATCACGACGTGGGTTAAGTAGAATATATTTCTTTTACGTTACAATCTGTGTCTGTGTATAGTATATCCTATTAATTAATAAAATAAATAAACATAAAGTTAAGAACATACATTTCACTAAAAAAAATATAAAGAATTGAATATACGAGATTGAATATCATAGCATATCAATTGCCCATGTTTCCTGCAAAACCTTTCCCCCTTCATCAAGTCACTTTATTTCCCCACAAATGTCTTCTCTCTCTCTTCCATCAAGTTCATATACAGCATTATATATTTTCTCTATAAATACTTTTCAATTATATTTGGACGGAAAATTTTTGAAAAAATATGTTAAGGGTGTGTTTAGTTAAAAGTAGTGTTGAAAAAAATGTTTACAAGGCCAATTAATCGCCGTTAGACACTACTGGCCGCCAACTTTTTCGATTTGTGTAAATATGTCAAACAAATCGGTAAATCGTGATCAATAGCGGTCAACGATGGTCAAACTTACTGGAAATACCTAAAACTCGTTGTAAACTAGTTTTAGTCACTTGTAATTGTTGTTTATATCTATTATAAGATGTTTGTTAAGGAAAATCTTGTCTGGAATACTCAAAACTTGCTAAAAATGGCGATCTGATTTATCCTGCCTAGACCGATTATAAGCTGCAGGGGGTTGACCGCCTGACTACCAATTCGCGAATTTTGCAACTTTGGTTAAAAAAACACTTTTATTTTTCACAAAAATGTTTTATACAAAACAAGGAAAATAAAGATTACGTTTACAAATCAAATGTTTCCCATCAAATTTTCTTCAAAACAGAAATTTGCATTTTCTACTTTAACTGTTTAAAAAGAGAAGCTACAAAACATTTTTTTTCTTGTTTCCCTTGTAACCACTTATTTTTTTGAGAATGGAAAATAATATATATCATGTGAACGCGTTATCTATATTTTTGGAAAACTAAATCCTCTCATTTTTTTTTTATAAATCTGAAAATAGAAAATCAAGAATTTTTTTTTATCTAACTAAATGCTACCTAAGAATTTTCTTATTATTTCTTTTACGTTTCTTTTCTTTTCTATTCAAGAAAAACTCAATAACACAATAAAATTTCAATTTTCTATCATTTCCTTTTCTTTCATTCTGAAAAAGAACTCAAGAACTGAACGTGTTTTATTATTTAATCACTAATTACTATTTGCACAAAATATGTGTCTCTCGCACACATGCCTAAAAAAGTATAAAGGAAAAAGAGTGATGAAGATTGGCAAAGGTATGTCGATTGTTCCTTGTTGACCCACACACTAATGCTGAGCCCTCCAACCTTGCTCTAAATTCCTAAAAATACATCTATTTTCTCGTAAAAATGTGTTTCAAAATACACAATTTTCTAATAATTTATCTCTTTAAAAAATGCACTGTCTCGTTGATTAACAAATCCTAATAAGCTTTCTACTCATATCTAAAGCTACTTTGCCAATTTTTTTGTGTATTACAAACGTAAAATGGTTAAAAAGTTTTATAGATCTCCAATCCCATTCAGAAAAGCAGAATCTTAAAGTTATTTAGTAATTTTGATAGTCAACAAATCTCTAGTTATCAATAAAAAATCATTACATAATTAATTTTAGTTATGTAAAGTATTTAGTTTATAGCATTATCTAGTAAGTAAATATAGGGTATGTTTGACGAAATGAGTTAGAGTTGGAGCTGAAACTTATATTATAAGTTGAAAACTGGAACTTATATTTTTATAAAGATGATTGCCGAATTAATTTGAGCTAATGCTTATTAATATAAAATGGCATAAAAATATATCACATTAAATTGAGATATATTTATAGCTTTTTGGTGATAATCCATTATATTTTGAATGATATTTAATAATTTGACTAAGTATAAACTCTTATAAGCCCGTTTCAACTTGCTTGAGCTTATAGATGCTTATAGTTATAAAACTTTTATGAGTATGTATGAAAAACAAATCTTATTTTATAAAATAGCTTATTTTAACCAACTGAACTAGCCCAGTTGGCCACCAAGATTTCCTTAAGGTGCCTTAGGGAGGTGATGTTTGGCTATAGGAAATGTCTCAAGTTCGAGTCCCAATCGGGACTTTTACCCCTTCAAGCGATAAAGGAAAAGCAGACGGGTGTCAGCATACTGCTCAATCAGATGTTACTATTAGACCTAAATTAGTAACAGCTACCAAGCAATTCTAAATATAAAAATAAAAATAGCTTATTTTAAAAGTCAAGGCCTCTACTCTTATAAATCACATGCCAAACACAGCCGACCAAAAATATCAAATACTATTAATTTCATAATATAAAAACATAACTACTAAAAGCAAGACCATAACACAATCCCTCATTCCCTCACTCTTTCTCCTCCATAAACACAACATCATATCAACCACTCTCTCTCTTTTTCACTAAAAAAAAACATGAGGCAATACAGAAGAGCTTTAATGAATCTACTTCCATGGAGATCACTTTTGATCTTCACCATCTTCTTCTTGTTTGTTACACAAACCAAGTGTTCAAGAACCTTAAGAAGCATCAACAACAATGATTATCATCAACCTCATCATCATGTGTTTAGAGTAAGAAATAATCCAAGCACACAATATTCAGGAGGCAACTTTTTTGGGTACATGCCTAAAAGAAAAACACCACTTCCATCTTCTGGTCCTTCTAGGAAACACAACGACATTGGCCTACAGAATTACAGAAGACTTCCATGATGATCACAAGCAACCTTGTACCTCGTTTGCTTAGTGTTTATTTTTTTTCTTTAGAAATGAGGTGATATCATTTTATATAGTGCATGTAAATGACATATTTGTAACTATTTTTCTTTACTTGGGTGGTTTATTAACTATTTTTCTTTGGAAAGTGCTTTAGTTTTTCTTTTGCTATATTTGTGGTTTTTTTGTTGAGATGTAAATATGACAGTTTTGAATGTTAATTTGCTAAGGGCTTTCTTTTGAATTATTTTACTAGGTTTTATCTTTGTGTATATATATGATGTATGTTTGTAGATAAAATAATTATTGTTTGTTTTGTATGTTGAAATATAAGTGACTTGTTTGAAGAAAGATACACTTTTTTTTTCATGTTAACTCATGCAAGTATTAAGTTTGTAACATTTTGTTTTAGTGTAACTATAGCTATTGCTTTTACCATTAGTTCTTACTATGGTGTAAACTTGAGATAGGAAATTGTTAGTTAATTGTGAGCTTAAAATGTTACAAATGGTAAA
Organism: Artemisia annua; assembly: GCA_014162995.1. NCBI lineage: Eukaryota > Viridiplantae > Streptophyta > Magnoliopsida > Asterales > Asteraceae > Artemisia > Artemisia annua. The sequence goes on along the minus strand of LBNU01022154.1, from coordinate 353,817 downwards.
AGGGCATATGTGTAATGTTAATGTTAAAGATCAAATGTAACTCATGAGTTATTCATTGATGTGATATGATATTCCATATATATAATTAGTTATGATAAATGGATAAACCTGTAATCATATATTTATTTATATTTTTATAATGATAATCAATAATTTTTGTGTAATCCTATTGAAATGAAATGAAGTATATTTATCCTATAGCTATGATGGTGATATATGAGCAATTATGTTTTTTTGGGCGTAGTATATGATGGTTAGTAATGAATAAAAATAGGTCATAATAACAAAAGTAAAAAAATGAAGATGTTCCAGTAATAATCAGTAAAGAGAAACTTCTTTTTCCTTTTCATAATTCTCTTTCATAAGTCAAGGTCATTATGTAATCAAAATGATGTTGCCAGTTTTCGGTTTTTTGAATCAATTTTCATTTTTTTTTTTCACTATAATCAAAACCTTTTTTCCACCAAAGCCAGCTATCCAAACTAATTTTCTTACACAAATATTGAAAATTATTTAGTAACTCATTAAACCAACTTGATAACTCTTAACATTATGTCATTCTCATACTTTAATAAGGCTTGTTACACAAAATTTAAATTAGTCCATTTTCTAACCTTTTTGATATTTAAATTTCTTGTCGGGCCCCTCATGTTCCTCCAATCTTTATAAAAATTTTCTTTATTAGAAGCATATGGAATAATTTATCTTATTCGAGAAAATCGAGCTCTTAGTAATCTGATATATATAGCTTAACAGGTATTCTCATGACTGATTCTGAACTTTTCTCTCATAATCTCAAAATGTTCATCCTAACAACATTTGTACTATGATCTCGATTCTAAAACTTACACTGTGTTTTCAAAAAAATTTTAAAGAGGAAAGCAAAGTGTTGAAAAGTAAAGTAAATAATGTAAGAAGAAAGCAAATGAAAATAATATATGTGTGTTCTCAAGATGAAAAAATAGAAGAGAAGTAAAAGAAAGAAATGTGACATTTTTACTATAGTGTCATCATGATTTATTCATACTTAGTTATTTGTATATTGATTAAAAACTAATAGGGACTATGTGGTAATTTTAAATGAAGATTATAGTCTTCTTTCATCATGCCACTTTTGGGTGAAAGTTGTGGGGCTAAAAACATACTATTTCCTTCCACTTTCATTTCCCGTCTATGTAAAAAAATCTCAAGAACACAAACTAAATTTAGTTTTCTTTACTTTGCTTCCACTTTACATCCTAAATTACAATAAAAAAACACAGTGTTAAGACAAATTGCTACTAGAAAATCTCCTCATGATAAGTTATAACTCAATTTGAGCAAAAAGAATATAAAGAATTACTGTTTGGAGTATTATGATTATTATCAATGACCCTATTTCCTATTAAAGGCACACGCGGTCATAATATCTACACTTACGTACATGTCATGATTTGAATTACAAAAGGGAATGTTTCTTTTTTCATATTGGTTTACTAATGTGATGAGTAATTTTTAAATTTTGGATATTTATAACTATTGAAAATCAGAATAATATGTTTGTGTTTTTTATGTCTCCTAGCTACACATGTGGAACTTTATTATTTTTTATAATGGCTTTTGATCACTAAATAGCAATTAACTTTATCGAATATATCGATTTGGTACGTGAATCTGAAAAAATTGTCTAAATATAAAAAACTTTCATAAAGTTTTTCAATCTGCACATTTTGATGATGCGTCATACTTAAAAGTCTGACACATTACACCATTTAGAAAGTGACATGTCATCAAAATGTGCAGATTTGAGCACTTTATGACAGTTTGTTACATTTACACAACTTTTGCAAAGTTCACATACCAAAACAAGAAATGGGGTCGATTATACCGCCTATATCTAAGTCATATTTTATGGATCCCTAAGTCTATTTTCGTGAGTCCCTAGTACTTTTTGTGTACTTTTTGCTTTCTTATCTTGTGCCCTAGGGCACAATATAGAAAAACCCTTATTCTAAAAGTAATGGGGTCGATTAAACTGCCTATATCTAAGTCAAAACCTTGACCTCCCCTAATAACCTAAAAAACCTCGTACCTTTATATGGATCTCAGAATACATTCATCAACATTGCTTGTTAACTTCATGAAAATTATTATTAAAAATTATTAGATATTATATTCAATGCTTTCTTTGTAGTCCAAAAAATTCTTGTTAAATTTAATCTGCCCATTCGTGCAATGACAATTTTCAGAACATCATTTACTGCCATAAACAAGACAGCCCAAATTAAGTTATGTTTATTAGTAGTTTAGTACATCTTAAATAGTAAGGTGAAATTTAAAATGCACTTTTTGCCATTAACCCATTGGGCTATCACTAATTAAATGCGAAATCATGTTTAGCAAATTTGTTCCTTTCAAAAAAAAAAATGTTTAGCAAATTTGTTTCAACATTACTACATGTTTAGACCTCATATTGTAAACCTACTTTAATGCATGTTGGTGCTAAAGTTCAAGGGTGATAGGCCCATCTTTCATCCGTCTAGTCTTACCTGAAAAACTGGGGTTGGTTTTTTACGGTTAATAGTAGTACTAGTACAAAAGAGAATGTTTCTTTTTTTATATTGGTTACTAAATGTCTTTTTCTTTTATGTGACGAGTGATTTTCAAATTTTGGACATTTATAACCAAGGGAAATCAGAATAATATGTTCTTGTGTTTTCTATGTTTCCTAGCTACACATGTGGAACTTTATTTTTATAAGTATTCTAAGAGTCACAAGATATCTTGGTTAGACTGTGTATATATAAGTTAAAAACTCGACCTCTCCGAGTAACCTGACGAGGATAAAAACCTCATCCCTTTAATTTGCCCATTCATGTTTTCAGAACATCAATTATTGCAATAAACAAGACAGCTCAAATTAAGTTATGCTTATTAGTACAATAAATAATAAGGTGAAATTTAAGATGTACTCTTGCCATTAACCCATTGCGCTATCACAAATTAAATGCAAATCCATTTTTAGCAAAGTTTGGTTTCAATATTACTACATGTTTAGACCTTATAATGTAAACTTACTTTAATGCATGTTGGTGCTAAAGTTCATGGCTGATAGGCCCATCTTTCATCCATCTAATCTTACCTGAAAAAATGGGGTTGGTTTTTGACACTTAATAGTAGTACTAGTACAATAAGATAAGTAAGCTAGTTAAGATTTTTCTCCATGGTGCCTAGTACTAGTGTCACATGTTCTAGTCTAGATGAATTGGTAAACTGAATTTGAGGCTGAACTTAGTGGGCGTTTGTTTTTTAAGAGGCCCTATATCTGAATCTGAATCTGAATCTGAATCGCACATCTGAATCTGAATCTGAGGAGTAAATGTCTGAATCTGACCGCATCTGAATGGAAAAAAAACTCGTGTTTGAACCGCACATTTGCTTGCTTGTACTAGTTTTTTTTTTTTTTTTTTTTTTTTTTTTATTTTTTTTTTTTTTTTTTTTTTTTTTTTTTTTTTTTTTTTTTTTTTTTTTTTTTTTTTTTTCAGCAAGAGGCAACAAGAGGCATTCAGACACCCCTCTCAAGTCTAGACCATTAAGATCTTACTGCCTCTGAACGCGTCTGAACGGTTCAGATTAAGAGGTTGTTAAGAGCCTCTTAATGAAAAACAAACACCACCATGCAAGTATGTCTTGATGTATGTCTTTGATGTATGTTATGTTTCAAGCTTCATTTTAGTGGTTCGGCATGTCCTCTCATTCTTATTTGCATGCTTTATATTGGCGTTTACAGTGGTTGATATAATAGTTTACAGTTTATCAAAAAAAAAAAAAGTAAGCTAGTTAAATAGTATCGAAGATCACTGATGCATGTAAAAAAAAAATTATAATATCTTTTAGCGAAAATAATTGTGAAGGAAGTAATAAGATGATGCAAAGATTACGAAGAGTTATTTTTGTTACGTTCTTTGGCTGTTTTCTACATTGGAAATCTGTCACTACAAAGAAATAGATATTTAGTGACAGAGATTTTAATAAAACAAAAAAGTATCACTAAATCTAACATCCAGTGACACTTTTTTAAAAAAAGGAAGGCAAAAGTCTAAAATTTTGAGATTTTATGTCATTTTTTATAAATAAAATGTATCACAAGAGACATAAAATATGTACTCACACTTTTTTGTGTCACTGTAATTATATTTTTATTTACTGGACTTCTATCTACGTTTTTTTTAAAATGGGAGAATCATTTAAAAATTTAAGTGACACTTTATACTTTGATGACACTTTTATGCTTTTAGTGACACTTTTTGACTTTTGATGACTCTTTTTATTTCTCACTAGTTAAATTGTAGTGTGCCTTTGTGTATTTCATTTTTTAAAGAAAAGTTACCAGTAGAACTAACCAATTTTGTGACAAATGCAAGTTTTAAAGTTATACATTTGATTTTTTTAGTAAAATAAATAAATTCGTGATCTTTATGAGCCGGACTATAAGTTAAAAAAGAAACTACATACCTATTAAACTAACAAGAGTTGCATAGAAGAAGTATATTTTTAGTTCATAAACCACAAGAAGTATAGCATCAAAACTCACCAATGATACATGAATATTTCAGTCAAACCATCTACATTAGAGCATAAGGTACGGTCACGAAAGTTAAAGTTTAACCAAATGTCACATCAGCGCCACATCAGCCGCCAAACTTTAACCAAACTTTAATAAAAAAAACCCCATTATAATAACCAAACAACAATTTATAAAAACAATCTTCATTTAGAGGGTAAATTGATTTATTTTATTTTTTTATTATTATTTTTTTTTAAAATTCAAATGCATCTTAACGCCTCGTTAACCAGCTAACCAAATACCTTAACGTCACTTTAACCAAGGAGGGGCGGTATGGTAACCTCGCCTTAACATGGAATTTGGTTACCATACCTTGAAAAACTCGTTCTTTAGATGTAAACCTCATCCGCTTATCGTTTATGTGTCCAGATTATTGGTTTTTAAAATTAGTGGAATGAATTAGAAAGAGAAAAAGATGGTGTTTGGATTGGTTGGTACATAGCTGTCAGTGAAGCTTTTAAAAAACAGTACACGAACGGGTAAGTGAGTTGGTGGGGTTTGGTTTTGTTTGTATGGGTGTGTAGGGGTACATGTACTTTACGCAACATCTCAATTCTCAATACACAAATACAACTAGCTAGTCAACATATTTCATCTTCATAGGACCATAGTATTTGGTTTCTACTGACACCTTGTGCACGTGCACATCAACACCCCACACACACATGGAATTAACAACTCACACTAGTCTACTTTATATCACTTTCACACGTGTATTCCAATCGAACTTTTTAGTAACATGCATGTACTTATTTGACATATTACGACATCTTATATAGCTAGAGACCATTTTTCCAAAACTGTAGTGGTTTGCAGTTGGAGCAATGTGTTGTTACATGCATGTCCTTATACCAATGTATGAACATTGACACATAGATAATCTAGGGCGAGGATTGTAGGGTTTGATAGAGATAGATTTGACAAAACAAGCGAGAGTCGATGATATGGGATGTACGTAACATAATTGACGTGGACCATCAAATAATCTTTGAAAACAATTATTGAAGAAGCTAATTATTAGACTTAAAAATCAAGCTCTTGGAGAACATGGATTTGAAAGCCCAACTAGACTACTAATATGAACCCATAAAATGTGAAAGTGAAACTATAAAAATTAGTCCACCAAAGGTATAGCCGTGATGTCAAAAATATATAGCAAAAGTGTAGAAAGCAAAAGGAAATTATTTTGGCACAACAACAAAATATATATGGATCATTACAAGATGAGTTTGAGTATCGAGTTCAAGATTAAGTTTAACACGTAGAAAGCAAAAGGAAATTATAGCAAATTATTATGTTTTGCATCAAGTTCAACAACTTCTTTTCCTACAATCTTCCACTAACATGTGCAAATCAAGAACTCCTCATTGTTTGTTATTGAACCGTAAACGGTAAACAAGCAACATTTGTAGATGATTCAATCAATCAAATAAGGTTTTGGCAATTAGATTAGTGATGTGACTATTTACTAGATATCTGAATTGAGTGGTGCTTCTCGAGCACAAATCACTATTCATACCCAACGATCACCCAATCTTCATATCATATTCATACCCATCGATCACCGGTCCTATTATCATATTCATACCCCGTGCTTACATCATAATCATACCTGATACTTACATCATAATCATACCCCGATACCCGGTTAACTCCAATACACATTTCCTATCATGACTACACTATTAAACTTGCAACTCTATTCCGCTAATCACCTTTAACATGAAAACAAGCTATCAAGCCACACACATGCTTCGAACACCTAAACACATGGCATACACATACTTTATAAACACATAATAAACTACCATATATCATCATTTATAGCATGAACTACTGTTCAGAAGGCTAATCTTGCCTTGTATATTTGATTTGGTTGTGCTACTAAGTTCAGGGGTCTGCAGGTAATTGAGGTAAAATTGTATATATATTGGTTTTGGTTTGTTTTATACTTGCAGGGTCTGAAGTGTAACTGATCTAAAGTACAAGGACTTGGGAGGTCAAGTGGTAAATTTGGAGCTGCTATATAAGCTGAAGTTTGTATTAGGGTTTAGTTAGTTGTTTTACTTATCTCTCTAAACGTTTTCTCTGTGTTGAGAAGTTGGTTAGCATTGTTGTTTCTTGATTTCATCTTTTGTATTTGTAACTCAAAACCAGATATCACATTTGAAGTGATAGTCTGATGTTGTGAATAAAATAAGTGGGGAGGTTGGTTGAATTCATATCAACTGGTGTTTTAGATTGATCTTTGTATTAATTTGTAACTCAAAACCAGATATCCAATGATACCAGACGGTTTTTTATGTGTTGCATCGGCACACCAACTCCATATAATTTTGACTTGAACTAAGAAAAAACAATTAAGAATTACTATAAGAATTACTTATGGAGGTTTTATTGTTTTAACACACTATTGCTCTAAAACTCAGCTGCAATTACATTTGCCAATGAACCTGGAATCATGAAAGGCACCAGACATTTCCCGATTAAATATCACTATGTTCGAGAATAAGTCGAGATAGGTGAAATCGAGTTACTCAAAGTTCACACAGATGATAACTTAGCAGATCCTTTTACGAAGCCTTTACCTGACACTAAGCTTTATAAGCTTGCTGAAGGCATAGGAGTTCCTTTAGCTGATAGTTTCATGCCCATTTGTGATTAGTATTTGGATAAAGGATGTAATGTACAATTATTATTTTAATGGAATAAAATATTGGTTATGTTTATTTATCATTGTCTTAATAATATATCATGTATTTGCATGTTTAAATCCATGAATAAATTCTTATTCTAAATTGTCCGTTGTCGGTTAATGATATGGGAATATCATTAAACTAAGACAAATTTGAGTATTGGTTACAATATACTTGAAAGTATATTGATGCGTAGTCATACCAATTTCACATGATATTCAATGAATTGAATATAGGACTTATCCCAACTGCAGGATTTCACATTTATGTGAATCATGTTTAAAGTTATTCTCAGACTTGAGATACCAGATAAGTGTCATGGATGTAGTGCATTTCTATAAAGCAATTTACTGCTAACCCGTAACTGGTAGTCATAAGCATTGTTTTCAGAAGTGTTGCAAAGTTCATGGGTTATTATTGTAGTCAAGAGAGAATTTGTTCATTCGAATTTGTTTTGAAGTTTAATAGTGCTGGCCCCCTCGTAGGGTTGACAAAATGTTTGCGTGGCCACACTCAAAGTCTATCTGGAGTACGTTCAGATGTTTTGGTAATTTTGTTCAATCATTAAGAAACCAGAAACGGAAAGTTAATAAAGAATGATTAATCTCATATCTTTATTAATGCAGTGTTAGTAACAAAAGGATAATTATAATGATGAATCATTAAAGGTTTTCCAGAGAACCTAGCTCGAGTCATATTAGGAGCATTGGAGTGTTGCAAGACGCCAACCAATGTCATTACACCATTAATAAATATACACAAGTGGGAGCTGTTAAATTGTGTATATATATTAATAGTGTCTGTCTAGTATTGAACCCGAGACCTCGGGATTGCACGCATTACAAATGAGTATTAAGAAATAATAATTGATATATATTAATAGTTATATACATAATTATTTACAACTAGAAGGACTTAACGGTCATTAGTTATTAACCGTATGGACTAACTATCGTTAAATGTAAACAAGAAGGACTAATATGAAATTAGATGCCAAGAAGGATCTCTATGGCCGGTCGACTAGGGTTGGGAAACCTAATCCAAGTCAAACTTGTCCTCCAAGTTTCTATTAGTATATAAACAAACACAAGGGTAATTGTTTGGCTAATCTTTTGTGCACACAATTATCATTAAATTGTTTTTTTCTCCTCTTTGTCTCAAAATCCGATCGAACACCCCTAGTTCCTTAGGGTTTCGAATAAAAAATCCTTGTATTTGATTTTACTTGCATAAACTTAAGTGAAAGCAGTGGATTGGCCAAGTAGTACGTGGCATCATCTGATTATTACTTTAGAGCGAGATTTAAAATAACTGAACCTTCAACATGGTCACAATGTGCCAATATGAACACACACAAATTGAGAAAGAATTGGTGATAATGAAATTGACATAACTGTTGCATGGATCATCTTTTCTAGTCTTGCTTAGCTCAATAGTGAACATTCAGAACCAAGTAAATTATTTTTCATTAATTTTTTTGCAGAGTAAGAAGTCAGCTGGTGAAGCTTCAACAGCAGCTGCTGCCCGCAAGCAGAGTAAGAAGTTATTATTGATTGATTATATGTTATAATAGATGTTTGTAGAGTAATAATAAAACCCCATTTTTTTTATAAAAAAATACATCAGGCCGAGAATTAATCAATTCTCTTTTGACGAAAATTGAAATAGGTAACATATTAAGTTAACCATTTCGTAGTTTCACTATCATAACTATTGAAACATATTTTAAAAAATTTCATGATGTTTAGTGAGGTTATGAGCTTTTGATGATTTATGTGTAAAGTTTGTTGCTTTATTAGTTTTAATTGATGGGTTATGTTTATTAAGCTAAATTAGACAAGGGTTTGCAAAAATATTAAAAAAATATAAAAATAAAAATCAATTTTTTAGCTATGGGTTTGATGATGTTAATGTAAAGTTTGTTGCTTTATTAGTTTTAGTGAATTGGGATTCATTGTTTTTGTCTATTGAGCTAAATTTTTATTATTTTTTGCTATTGAAATTTCTATATTCAACTCTTAATTGAAAGAGTAGTTTGGATATAAAACTAAGAATTTAGTAATTGACACATATTATGATTTTGATTTGTTACTAGACGATATTCCTACTTCAACAACAATGAGAGAGGTGCCTAGAACAAGAGACCAAATTATAAAGAAATATGGAAGAACTATGCTACGTATGGAAATTGGTTTTCTTTTAAATTGACCGTTAGGAATATAGACTTGCCTTTAACAAGTCAGCTTTTCATGTCACAAAAGAAAACACGTTTTGTGTGACAAATTAAGAAATAGTTTGGAGAAAATTAACCAAGTATACGACACAATTATGTTAAGACACTGATTGGGATGCCTAACTCGTATGCCTAATAATATGTGTAAACATATGTGTCATCATTTTATTGGAAACAGCAGGGGCCCACTTTTTCACAAAGCAATAATTTATTGTCACATCTATTAGGCACACAATTATTCACATTTTTATAAGCCTCCAATCATTTTTTATTATGTAACGCCAGCAAAATTGAAAAGTTTGATAATCAATCTATATTTTCTTTTATTTTTATAAAAGTGGCAGCCGGGAGACAGATATGGATTTCCTTCATAGCCTTCTTTACATACGCAACGGTACCCGCCACCAGTTTCCCTTGTAGAGTTAATATATACGCTATTTGATTTGCATGCTGTTGGGATGGCTTCAAAACAACTCAGATCACCAATAGCCCTTTCAAGCACTATCGGCACAGTATCTTCGACCCTCTTTTTGATATTAGTATCTTTTAAATCATTAACACCCTTAAACTTGAATACATTCTCCTCACCAATAAGGGCATATGTGGAAGGAAACGACCTCATATTGCTCATTTCATCGCTTGAATTACGTACCATAGTTGTGTAAGTGGTTATGCCAACCATTTCCTGTACACTCGTCGGCTACAACTTCCTGCGGTTTTGAACAATACACCATACACCCAGTAGACAACGATAATAACTGATCAAAATCCGTGAAAACCTGCAAGTGCCTAATCAACATTTCCTAGCTTTGACATATGTTCTGATTGATCTCAGCAAAGCATAACTATCGCAACCAATTACTGTGAACTTGTTAACTTTCGAGAAGCTGTACGGCCCGTGATCCATATCCCATTCGATTATGTTATCATTGTATGTTGTGCCATTGGAAGAAAAGCACTTTCTAGCCAAAGAAAAATATAAATTGCAGCGTCCGCCAACCAATCCAAATGATAGCGACTAGTTTATTATGTATTTTCGTTTGTTTCATTTCGTAATTTCTATTATGTATTTTTTTTTTAATTGTAATGTTTTTATTTTCTATTGTAATGTTTTAGTTTTATTAATAAAATGTTTGCTTTTTAATAAATGAAATTGTTGAGGGTAGAAATTATAAATTTGTAAAAAGTGGTGTTATTTGGTGTAATGATTTCCTGGTGTTTTTGGGTGTTATGTTATTAGGTGCTGAGATGATGTGGCGCTGAGGTGGCACGGTGTTAACACCGTTTCGGTGTTATGATACCTCATGCTCTAAGAAAAGTTAGGATAAGAGAATATAAGTCAAAAGATATTACTCAAAATTTGAAATACATACATATAAACTTATACAAACGTTGGCAACAACCTATACACAATTATTCGCGGTGCTCCAAATAACACTTTAAAAAACCAATCTTGCCCACCCTCTAACGAAATCTACCTCTAATAAACAGGTACCACCATACTTATTATAAATGCCTTTTTACTCAAAAATAGCATATAAGTAATCCCAATTACCCTCTAAACAAAGATATCTTACTTCACAAAGGTTAACAAATGTGGGGAATGAATCACATTTGAAGTGATAGTCTGATGTTGTGAATAAAATAAGTGGGGAGGTTGGTTGAATTCATATCAACTGGTGTTTTAGATTGATCTTTGTATTAATTTCTACATGGTATCAGAGCCAGGTTGGCTTTGATACAAAGATCGATTGGTTTTTTAAACGTTTTTTTTTTTTTTTTTTGAAAATTAGGGTTTCAATATTTTTTGGGGCTTTTCAAAATTGAGACTGGATCTGTGTAGATCTTGTGATTAATCGTATTCTGAGTGATTGAATCTTGTTTTTTGGGATTCAATTGGGGTTTAATTGAAGAACTCAATTTTTTAGGGTTTCTAAAAATTTGGGGTTTTTTGATTCTTGATATACGGTTGTGATTAACAAGTGTTAACCGGTGGTGTTTTGTTGGATCTCTTCGATCTGGTCGATTGGTGGTGGTTTCTCTTCACAATTGGGGTTTTCTGTATCAAACCCTAATTCAGGAGTTGATATCGTGTTTCTTGATTAGATTAATAATTGTGGTTAATTTGTTTAGATATCTTTTGATTTCTAAATACTGTTGCCTTTTTTTTTATTAATCTTCTCTTGTTGTTTCAGGTTCTTGGTACTATTTCGCTGTGCTATGTGGTTTCTTGATCTTCTTGATCATACTGCTTGCTTGGCTTGAGTTTTGTAACACCTCTCACGCCTTTTCTATAGGTTTTTTTTCTTAGGTTTTGTAGAAATTGCATGAGACGAAGTGTAGGTTCAAGGGATTGTTTGTGAGGAGTTGTTTGGTGTTTGGGATTACTTGTGATTGTTGGAGTTATAAGGTGTATGTGTTCTGTTTTTTGTTTTCTTTTGGTTTTGTGTCTTCATCATGGTTGGTGAAGATGCAGGGGGTTCTGGGTTGAACAAACTGGATCAGTTTGACCCATTGTTCTTGCATAGTAGTGACACTAGTGGTATTCCATTAATAAGTTTTAAACTGGAAGGAACTGAAAATTATAAAGTTTGGTCAGCTGCTGTAAAATTGGCTATTCATACTAAAAACAAACTTGGTTTTTTAACTGGTACTCTTAAGAGGCCTGCAGAGGAAGGTTTTTTGCAAGAACAATGGGATAAGTGTAACTCTGTGGTTTTATCTTGGATTCTTGGATGTGTGTCTCAAGATGTGTTTATGGGACAAGTTTATTCTAATAATGCTAAAACTGTGTGGGATGAATTAAAGGAAACTTATAGTAAAGAAGATGGTTCTGTCATTTTTAATATGCATTATAAAATACATTCATTCACTCAAAATGGCATACCACTTTCTGAATATTATCTCAAATTCAATGCTATGTGGAGGCAATATGATTCTCTTGTGGATCTGCGTGCCTGCTCTTGTGAAGGTGCTAAAAAACATGAGAAACATAGTCAACTTATCAAGTTGATGCAGTTTCTAATGGGACTGGATGAGGTTTATGCTCCTCTCAGGAGCATTATTCTCACTCTGATCCAATCCCTGATGTAAAAAGTGCCTTTGCTACTCTGTCTAAAGATGAGTCTCATAGGAGTACTCCATCTTCATCTGGTTCTAAAAACAATAATTCTGCATTTGCATCTAAAATCAATCAAAAATCTAATGAATGGTCTGTGAACAAAACTTTGAATAATAATAATCTAAATAGAAGACTAAATAGACCTAACTTGGTGTGCACTCATTGCAATATGAATGGTCATACTGCTGATAGATGTTTTGAGTTGGTTGGATATCCTGCTGGGTTCAAGAAGAGACCTAATAACTTTCAAAACTCTTCTAGTAATAATTCTGTTTCAGGAAATAAGTATCAGTCTACTGTTTCATCTAATTCTTTCACAGATGATCAGTATAAGAAACTGATGGCTTTGATTACTGAGAACTCTGGATCTGGTTGCTTACCTGCAAATGTTGCAGGTATGAACTGTGTTGTTAGCTTTTGTTCCTCTAGATTCTTCAATCACAATTCCAACATAAGCACTTATAATCTCTACATAGGTTGGATTGTTGACTCTGGTGCAAGTCAACATATGACTTACACCATTGTAAACATGTTTAATCTTGTTGATGTTTCAAAACTTAATATGACTGTTGGTCATCCTAATGGAACTAAAGCTATTGTAACTCATATTGGAAGCTTAAAACTTACTGACAAAATAACTATTCACAATGTCTTGGTAGTTCCTGACTACCAAGTCAGTCTTTTGTCTGTACATAAACTCAATAAAGAAAACAAATATAGAGTTATTTTTTATGAAGATACTTGTCTTGTTCAGGATTCTGTTCTAAGGATCCAGGTGGGGACTGGTAATCTCAAAGATGGGTTGTATTTTCTTAATACAGGTACCAAATTTACTAATAATAACATTCAGATATGTTGTTTGTCCAAATGTATTTGGCACAACAGACTTGGTCATCCTGCAGACCAAGTTCTTAACATTCTCAAACACAAAATTGCTTATAAAGTTGATTCCTCTGCTGAGCCTTGTGAGGTTTGCCATAAGGCAAAGCAAACCAGAGAACCATTTCCTCTAAGTGATCACAAAACCAATGTCATAGGACAATTGGTTCACTTAGATGTATGGGGTCCTTATAAGGTTCAAAGCAGGGAAGGATACAAATATTTTTTGACTGTTGTTGATGATTTCTCTAGAGCTGTTTGGGTATTTCTGTTGAGGGGGAAACATGAAGTATTTCAGAATATTGTTCATTTCTATAATTTGATTAAAAATCAGTTTTTTATATGTCCTAATTTTTACTATACCCCCTGTTCCGCGGATCGAACTCTGCGGTGAGTTCGCTGGGGGGTTTAGGGGCAGCGCACCCCCGAAGAATTTTTCGGTAAATTAGGGTATGAAAACAAGGGTTTTGTATGTAAGGTTTGAACTTATATCCCAAAGAAAATCACCACAATCTTGCTAACCGCTGACCTTACTAACCGCTAACTTTAATAACCACTACCAAGTTAACAGCTGGTAGAAGTAACCGCTGGTAAAAGTAACCTCTAGAAAAGTAACCGCTGGAAAGTAACCGCTACCAGAGTAACCGCTAGAAAAGTAACCGCTAGAAAAGTAACCGCTGGAAAGTAACCGCTACCAAGGTAACTGCTAGCAAACGATAACCGCTGATAGAGTAACCGCTGACAGAAGTAACCGCTGAAACTAACCGCTGACACTTAACCGCTGAAACTAACCGCTGAAACTTAACCGCTGGTTTTCCGAGAAACAAGTAACCGCTAAGTGGAGAATCCAATATACCTGAACTAACCGCTGGCAAGAACAACTTTTCCGAGGAACTAACCGCTGGTAAGAAACTTGTCCAAAACACTTCCAAATCTCAACCAAACGTGTAGTATGATTAAACCCAACTTACTAACACCTTATAACAATCAAAACTAACCCAAAAGTACAAGAAAAATCGTGACTTTAACCACAAGATAGTCCAAAATGAGAGGAAAACCACCTAAACTAAGAAAACCATATAAACCAAGATCAAACCCTTACACCAAACGATCCTAGGGTGAAACCTAAGCTCTGGTGCCAATTGTTAGATATTCAATAACTCATAACACATGTGATCTTGGTATAAAGGTGGCGTTTAGATGGTAAAGAAAGAAGAATTAGAGAGAGAAAGTGGGAGCCTTTTAGAGAGATAAACCAAAAGAAAGAAAATAAGATTATGAAAAGGTCCAACCCTCTCCCTTGCTAGGAGAGGGTATTTATAGTTACATGCTACGTATACTACTTGCCTCTAGCAGGCTGTGGACCGGGCTGACAGTGGGTAAGAGACCCGACCCGACCACGAATACTAAATATTCTAACTACTTTTGAGCTATTCTATTATTTACAACGAGCTTATCAAAGCTTTACAATGCTAGACTATTCTTGAAGTGACCGAACCTTCTTGAGATATATGCTCGAGGTGACCGAACCTTCATAAATGATGATCTGGAGGTGACCGAACCTTCATTAGGAAAAATCGTATTCCTAACATCCACTTTGTCAACGTCGTCACTAATAAGCCAATCAATAAGAATAGGGAAGAAGATGATAAGGATATGATTGAAAATGATAGTGAATCTATGAATGAGGTTAAGGAAGTTGGGGATGATAAGGAGAAGGAAGTAGAAGAAGTAGAAGATATAGAGGACTACTTCAATAGGTTACCCACTAAGGAAGAACGTGCGTACCATAAGTATTTATTTGATGACCCCGAGACACCATGCTTCCTAGGTAATCCAATTATCAAAACGGGCGATCCATCTAATATCAACATACCATGCAACATTGGGCATTTGCATGTGTGGAAGGCTTACATCAATCTTAAATCTCCCATAAACAGTATGACTAGGACCCATTACAATTGGATAATGAAAAAGCAACTTGAGCCTAGGATATTTCCTAACATATGTAGGATAAGTAACTTTGTGGCAGAGTTAAGGGATTGCATGTTTTTGTGGGAAACTTCACCTATGTCACCATTTTTATGATTGTAGAAGATATTCGTCGGGTAATAGATGAATGCTTACCTCAAGTAGTGTTTAGGAAGCCATTTGTTGAAGTCTCTAAAATGACTTATGACCCGTCTCTAGGGATATTTAGATTCAAGGAGGAGACCGATGAGATAGCCTACCAAATACCATACAAGATAGAGCAATACCGACTTTTATCGAACATTGAGAAGGAGCACAAGCAAGCGGTCTACTATAGGAATGATGAGGATAGACGTAGAGGAGTAGACTATGTTATGAGTAGAATATTTGGTTTCTACAAAGAATGCTTGCAATTAGGTCCGGAATACAAAACTAGGGCCGAGGATGACCTAGAGAGCGTGACCAATGATGGAGTCAAGTAATAGGGCATGACTTTGAGTCTAGCTACAAGACTCGTAAATAAAAAAAAGCGCTTCTTGGGAGGCAACCCAAGCTTTATTTGTTATATTGTTTGAGTGTTTATTTGCTTTTATATGCTTCCGTATGCATGTTTGATTTATATTGTTTATAGTTCATGTTTCAAATTAAGTTGTGAAAATGCTTTATTTCGTTTTTAACTTCGCCTTAACTACATATAATGGTATTTTGCAAAAGATAAGTGTAAGGGAAATCCAAATTTGTTTCTAAGAACAATATTGAACATGTCCTTAGTTCAAGTGTTGAAACATGTCCTTAGTTTGTGGATCATATGTTTGGTTGTGCTGTTTGCTTTTGTGTTGTAAGTTTACCACTTGATGTTGTTATATTTTTTTTCTTGGGGCTCATCCTTTTTAACTATCTTGGTTAGAAGGAGAGCTGCCTTTTATGTTGTATCGTGTCGTTATTTTGGTTCCTTTAATAAATGTTGCCTTCCCAAAAAAAAAAAAATTAACGTGAACAATTACAATATTAAATTAGCGTACATACTAGTACTTGTTCGAGTCAAATGCTTTTATCGAGTCATAATGAATGTTTTGCAGGAATTCCAGGAACAAAGACATAGGTTTTTCTCGAAATTTTCCGAAAACTAAACATAAAATTTATGTCAAATCACTCCGACGGCGTCAGGAATTAAAACCTGACGACGTCAGGTGTAAAAATTCTGAAAATTTTGCAAGTTTTGTTTTTCTGCCGAAATTCTAAAGTTTTGTTAAATCTTTAACTTTTAAACTCCAGGAATCTGCAAAGATTCATTCCACAAGCATTATATTTTTACTTGCTTTCTAGGATTTAACTTTATATAGAATTTACCATCGATTTTACGCAAGGTTTGCCATGATTTTTTTCTCAGGTTTAACAGGTTATATTGGACAAGAAGATGATTTATATTTCTGAAGGGAAGCTTTTCTACGTTCATTTTCTTGGAGTTGGATCTAACCATGTTACCACATTATCCACACCGAACGAATCATGGGAGTAATTGTTTCATTCTTTCATTTTCTTTACTTTTACACCTTTTAATTGAACATTGGGGACAATGTTCGGCTTAAGTGTACGGGAAGAGGGTAAATGAGGATACCTTAGAGATTACAATTGCACTTGATTTTTGTTTATTTAATGGTAGATGTGTAATAAAACTGAGAGAAATATTTGTTAGGGTAATTTTAGCACCAAATTTAATTTTTTTTACAACATATAGGAGTGAAACTTTAGTCTTAATAAGCGTCTTATAGATAGGAGTTATACGAATAGCACAAAAACCGTACCACTCAAAAATTTCCACCCCAAAAATGTGAGGTTCGCCCCTAGATCTTTAGGAGAAAGCATTTATCTTTAATGCCTATGAGTGTACCGGTAGTACTTAGATTCTAGAACTTGCGTTAGTGATTCATCCCGAGACCGCTAGTTAGACTACATTCGTGGAGTTAGGATTTACTACATGATAAGAGGCATTAGGATAACCCTTGTTTTACACCTGTATTATAATTACATTGACTACATTAGTCAAGTAATTCTTTCACACCTTTGCGATGTACTCATTTTTAGTACACGATACCCCTAATACACCCCTGNACATTCGTGGAGTTAGGATTTACTACATGATAAGAGGCATTAGGATAACCCTTGTTTTACACCTGTATTATAATTACATTGACTACATTAGTCAAGTAATTCTTTCACACCTTTGCGATGTACTCATTTTTAGTACACGATACCCCTAATACACCCCTGAGAGCCTACCTTTTTCGTTTCTAACTTTAAGCATTTTACGTAAAGAAAGAATTTGTTTACAATCCACCCCCAAATGTACACCCAAATCGCCTTAGCCTACCTTGTATGCACTCATCTTTAGTGCATTATTGTTATATGTTTAAACCCTTAGTTAATTGTCTAATTGATTGCATGGTTGCTAAGTCAAATCATATCTTGTACATATTGTTTTGGGACGATTGTGACTCTTAGGTAAAGTACTAGTGTAATGGAGTAATGGGGAAGAACGTCAATTATTACCCCCATATGTGCGTTAATGTTTTAAAGTACTCCAAGTGTTTTGATTATCTTAATTCGAGTCATTAGAATAATTATATGTAAAGTATGCAAAAGTTCAAGTGTAAGGGGAATGCAAATTCCCTATGATGTATCATTTTGGATGGTAGGACAAGAGTGTATGCAAAAAAAAAATGAAAATCAAGACAAATGAAAAAAAATTTAAAAATCAAGACAAACGAAAAAAATTAGAAAAAGAAAGAGAAAAACATACGGACTACCATCCCGTTTCTTTTATTTATGTTTATTGATGTGTGCAGTGTGTCACGGCTTAGTATAGGGTGATTGCCTATTTCAAGTTTTACATGTATATTTAGCCGACTTATCATATAACACACACTAACGGACAGTGTATCCCATCAATATTTTTTAATAGGGGTAGAGGATCATCTTTCTTTTTAAACATGGTCTGAAAATGTAGCTTAGGTGATTGTGGAGAAACGAGATGATTTGCATACTTTTTTTTCCATACTTTAATTTACAAACAGTTAAAACAAAATTTTTGATGATTGCATATTTTATTTTATTTTATTTTGCATACTTTAATTTACAAAACAGTTAAAACAAAAAAAATTAATAATGTATATATATTAAGTGTTTAATGAGTAGATTAAAGTGTCTCAATCAATACCTAACGTGCGCAAATAGAAATAACGCCATTTGGGATTAACAACTCTTTAATCCCCGTACGTGTAAAAATAACATTTTTATTGATTGACTATTGATCGGACTACCATCAAGGTGTTTGTATTTTGTAACACCACAAAAGATTCTTCCCAAACCTTTAGGTGTTTTGACTTGTAAGATAGGCATAGGCATGTTAGCTACAAGTCTCAACGGACTAAACTTCTAAATGAGGTTGGGAATCATGAAGATAATATGAAAGGACATGGCTAGCTATGATTATGGCTCAGCCGCTTAGGCATCTAGTTGTCTCACTCTTGCATTTCTGATGGCTTATTATGAGAGTGATGACAATTCATTCGAGAGTGATGAATAGTCAATCAATAAAAATGTTATGGGGGAAATGATCCCTACTGTTCAGTAGGGAGTATATCTGCTGTTAAGGGCCATTTTTTGCTGATCAGGGACCATTTGTGCACATCAGGCATGTTATCAGGGACCACTCTTGTTGTTCAGGAACCATTTTTTGCACTACACAGGAGATATACTCCCTACTGTTTACAGTAGGGATCATTTCCCCAAATGTTATTTTTACGCTTTTTACTTTGTAAATTATGATTGCTTATTATGAGAGTGATAATACTTCATTTGCATTTCCGATTGCTTATTACGGGGATTAAAGCATTGTTAAAGTTGTCTCACTCTTGCATTTCCGATATTTAGGAATATTGCCATAATGAAATACAAAATAATAATAATAATAATAATAATAATAATAATAATAATAATAATAATAATAATAATAATAATAATAATAATACACCAAGCCCCCAAAAGCAAACGGTAGGGTGGCACAACGTAAACGGGTCAAATACGAGGCTAAATGTGTGGATATCGGGCATGGGTTCCTCCCCTTTTCATTCTCTTCCTTTGGAGAACTTGATAAGGATGCAGTAACCCTCCTACAGCGTATTCGACGATTCTCTATGACTCATGACATTGGAGCACGGGGTGCGGTTCACATTTTTAATAGGATTGGTTTTGCCATTGCTAGAGGTGTGGGGGCCCAGTTGATTTCTCGGCTCTCCACCAATTTCTTGTAAACTCCTATTAATTTTTAATAAAAAGTGTTGTTAAAAAAAAATAAAAAAAATAAAAATAAAAATAAATAATAATAATGATGATGATGATGATGATGATGATAACAGTGTCTTTCTATATACCTTTACATCATAAAAAGACCCATTGTGCAATCAACATTACATTAATAAGCGATGATTAACAACCAAAGAGATAGCATTGATAAGGCGAGATGATACGACATAATGAGGTTGCACAACAATTGATATAACTAAAAGAGCTAACACTTGGAAACAAGGGCACAGGGAAAAAAAATGAAAAGATGGGATAATAATTGATATATATTAATAGTTATATACATAATTATTTACAACTAGAAGGACTTAACGGTCATTAGTTATTAACCGTATGGACTAACTATCGTGTAAACAAGAAGGACTAATATGAAATTAGATGCCAAGAAGGATCCGGAAGACCCTCTTGGATCTCTATGGCCGGTCAAACTTGTCCTCCAAGTTTCTAGTAGTATATAAACAAACACAAGGGTAATTGTTTGTGCACACAATTATCATTAAATAAATTGTTTTTTTCTCCTCTTTGTCTCAAAATCCGATCGAACACCCCTAGGGTTTCGATTTTTTGTGAATAAAAAATCCTTGTATTTGATTTTACTTGCATAAACTTAATTGAAAGCAGTGGATTGTACGTGGCATCATCTGATTATTACTTTAGAGCGAGATTTAAAATAACTGAACCTTCAACATGGTCACAATGTGCCAATATGATGAACACACACAAATTGAGAAAGAATTGGTGATAATGAAATTGACATAACTGTTGCATGGATCATCTTTTCTAGTCTTGCTTAATTAGCTCAATAGTGAACATTCAGAACCAAGATTGAAGTAAATTATTTTTCATTAATTTTTTTGCAGAGTAAGAAGTCAGCTGGTGAAGCTTCAACAGCAGCTGCTGCCCGCAAGCAGAGTAAGAAGTTATTATTGATTGATTATATGTTATAATATATGTTATAATAGATGTTTCATGATGTTTAGTGAGGTTATGAGCTTTTGATGATTTATGTGTAAAGTTTGTTGCTTTATTAGTTTTAATTGATGGGTTATGTTTATTAAGCTAAATTAGACAAGGGTTTGCAAAAATATTAAAAAAAAATAAAATAAAAATCAATTTTTTAGCTATGGGTTTGATGATGTTAATGTAAAGTTTGTTGCTTTATTAGTTTTAGTGAATTGGGATTCATTGTTTTTGTCTATTGAGCTAAATTTTTATTATTTTTTGCTATTGAAATTTCTATATTCAACTCTTAATTGAAAGACTAGTTGCTGAAATTGGTTTTGGATATAATAAAACTAAGAATTTAGTAATTGACACATATTATGATTTTGATTTGTTACTAGACTAATTAAACTAAAACCTACTGCCAATCTTTGGCTACAATTTCTTCTATTTATACACCCGTCATCCACACCCGTCATCCACACAAACATAACATATAAATTGCAAGGTAAAAGATAGCTAGGGAGTAATTAAATCTAGGTAAACACTATTCTCCACCACTGATTTTCTCCATATTTTATTTTAATTTGCAAAAGTAGATAAATTGGGTTAGTTGACTAGCAACTAATTCCGCGCACTCCTTCAAATCAGAGATTTTACCGCTTTCATAAAAACAAAAAAAATACAAAAAGAATCTTCCCTCACCTCTAGACCAAAATTAAAGTAGCTCCTAACCTAACGAACACTATTCCCTGCGAGAGAACGATCAATCCCCCGGTACTTGCCACTTCACTATACTACACCGGTCAGGTACACTGCCTGGTGGGGATTGCAAGCCTCTTAAGATCCCTTGAGAGGTAAAACAAAGTGCGAAGGCAATCCCTACGCATCAAGTTTTTGGCGCCGCTGCCGGGGAATAGTTATTGATTAGGTTAAGTTTTATTCTTAATTAGGTCTACTCACTAGACTCCTTTCTAGTGAGATTTTTTATCTTTTGTAGCTTCCTCGTAGTCTATCTTATTTCTTCGTTCCTTTGTTCGTAACACCTTCTATCCGACACCATGGTAGACGGTGATGTCCTTGACCTAAACCCTCCAAACCCACCTCCTAGAGCCCGCACTTTAGGAGAGTATTCCCATGAAAAGTAATTGTCAATGGTAGCTGGTTGCTTCATGTGGCTGGTCCATTGTGTCTGCAGTCCTTGGTTTGATGGCCCACCTTGTTGCAAGTATTACACTTAATAAAGCAAGGTCCTGTGTGATGTAGAGCACATCTCCTACACAGAGGGGAATTTCCAGCATAACCACTTGCCTCAGTTGGAGTAGCAGCATAAGCTCTAGTAGCTTCTTACTTTCGTTTGGTTGTGGGTAAATCTATAAAATAATAATAAAAAAAAAATAATAAGAATATTAATAGTTAAGTAAATAATAATAAAAAACTAATTAGAGAATGCTTTTTCTGCTTGGACTTGGGTGAAGCGGCAATGGAATTGGTTTGGTTTTGAGGAATCGATGTGAACTCTGATAATATTTTTGGACCTATCTTTTATATTATCTATTTGGGCCTATTTGCCCAAAGATCTTGGAATAAATGTAAACTTTAACTCTTGTTGACTTGGTTTACGTTTATTGCTTATCTATGATCTTGTTATCTATACTTGTGATGGTATCAATTTCCCGTAGCACCCCGAAAGCTTGTAAGTCTTCCGATGTACGATTTTTGAGGGTGTTACACTAATTCTATAAAATGTGACGAAATTGACGGACCATTTGTGTCAGAAACTGAAAAGTAATATAAAAAAAGAAGAAGGCGAATTAGTCATTTGATGTTGGGCAGGGACGACTTTTGCCCCAAAAGTTTCTCACATGGATGATACTTGCATTTTCCAAACATCAGGGACGAAACTAAACTTTAGCAATTTACTCTAGTTTAAACTTAGGTGATAAAAGCAAGGGCCAATACTATATTTTAGAAACTACAAGGAAAAAAAAACCCAAGTCGGTTGATTGCGGGTATAAATAGATTTTCAATAGGTCCGATGTAGGTCGCTCAAACCGCAAGCAAATTCGTTTTATTCTTTCCCGAACCTTCAAGTTATCCAATCTGATAATATCTTATTCAAAGATTGAAAGAAAGATGAAGCTTTATATCCGAACCAAAGTCGGTACTCCTGCTCGGTTTGCAATTGATGTCAAACTCGAAGATACTGTATGTGTTTATATTTATTCAATTTATTTTATGGTATTATGTTGTTCGATCGTGATCTTAGGGTTTCAGTTTAATTGTGTTATTATATGTTTAGTCAGGGGCGGAGGGGTTGTGGGCCCCCCAAAAGTTTGAGTTGGGAAAACAAAAGGCGCGCCTTGTCACGCCTTTTCTCACGCCACGCCTAGCGCAGCCGCCATGGTCCATTTTGGTGGCGGCGATGGCACGCCTCGCGCCTTGTCGGCGCCTTTTAGAACACTGATATCAATAAAGGAAATGCACTTTCCTTACAAGTCATAGTAAAACAATAAAACAAACAATAGCATTAAGTATGTGAGGAATTAAAGTCTTATACAATTTAATATATAGACTCTCCAACTTTAGAAATAAAAAAAGCAACTACTCAAGTGTTACCTGAGGATTTTAAAACCTTAGAATTATATAACTTGCAAAACATAATTAATCGTGTTAGCTTGAACAATACTGTATGCTGTAAACTTTTATGAATTCGCGTGATTGATTTGAATTCCAGGGTTTTATGTTGTGTTTGGTTGACAATGGAGTTGTAGGATGCGCATCGTATAGGAATGTTAGTAATGTGGAATTGGTTGTGTTGCAAGCCGGTAAAGTATTTGCATCGCTTGTGAAAATTGTTTATTGAGCTATTTGTTACTTGGATAGAATCCAGGTTTTTTGCAGGTTTAACTAGTGTGATTCTGTAGCTACTGTAGAATTTGCAACATTCAGTAAAAAAGATTATTTGGAAGTGAGAGCAAGTATGAATGTCGAATTGGTTTTTTAGCAAGCCTTAAGTATTTGCTTTTCTTGTAAAACTGTTTATTGAGTTATTTGTGTGGACTTGATCAATATGATGCGGGGAACCAGGAGTTTTGGTAGGTTTAAGTAGTGTGACTCTGTACTTACTGTGATTTTTTTTACGTACACTCAACATGTCTAATGTAATTGAAGCTTCATGGATGGGACTTAGTGTATAATGATGTACATATATCATATATCTGTAGTTTTCTTTATCAGCAATCCCAGATGATGGATAATCTATGTATGTATGGCGCGCTCCTGTTAAATTTTATATTGTTGTCGAGTTCTCTGTATATGATGATGAAGACGTGTGATTGTTTGTGCAGGTTGCTGATGTGAAGAAAAATATAGAAACTGTTCAGGGAACAAATGTTTATCCAGCTGCACAGCAGGAGCTTCTTCATCGGGGTAAAGTGTTAGAAGATGCCACTACTTTGGAAGAGATTGGAGTTCGGGAAAATAGTTTTATCGTCCTTAGGTTATCCAAGGTACAAGTTTACTGCTATAGTGTTTGTGCTCGTATTGTTGTTTTGATATTTTGTAATGGAGGCTAGTTTTAAAGAGCGTAATATTGTTGTAGTACAATTTTAGAAACTTCAAGTTCAAGTTTGATTGTGCTTAAGTGTGTCAATTAAGGACTGAGTAGACATGTAAGTACTCTGTACTAGCATCAAAATTATAAATACCTCTTGATTGTGAGACTTTAGAACCAAAATTTTAAGCTATGTAATTTTGATAGAATTAGTTTTCTAAATGATTAATGTCACTGTCTAGTTGTCACATTAATACTACTAGTTGTCACATTAATACTACTTATAAGAGATTGAAAAGATTAACCCTGCAAACTAAGCTTCGAGGGACACCCAACACCTGAAGATATCTCATAATCTCATTAGATGGTGCATTTGATGGGTATTAATAAAACACTACTGTAGAAATCGTCATGCACTTGTGAAACCTGAATTTTACATGTCTCTCCTAGTAATTAATCCTCCTGCCTTTCTCTCTCTCAACCATCACCCATTTTGCTCTTCATTTGTCCATCAATCGTTCCCACTTTCCTGTTATGCCAAGTATGTAGACTTCTTGAAAGCAGTGGATTCGCCAAGTAGTACGTGGCATCATCTAATTATTACTTTAAAGCTCTATATTGAGATTTAAAATAACTAAACCTTCAACATGGTCACAACAGTTTTAATGTGCCAATTTGAACACACAAATTGAGAAAGAATTGGTGATAATGAAATAGACATAACTGTTGCATAGCTCAATAGTGAACATTCAGAACCAACATTGAAGTAAATTATATTTCATTAATTTTTTTGCAGAGTAACTCAGCTGGTGAAGCTTCAACAGCAGCTGCTGCCCCAAAGGTACTGATTTATGAAAATTTATAGTTATGTTGTTTTGGATAGGTATAAAATCTAAGTGCATCCTCCGCTATAACAATTCAAATAAAAGTTGTGTTACTTGTTCACCCGTATTATTAATCATATACTGTAATAGACATTAAAAAATGGGTCTTTGAAATGCTGAATTGTAAAAATGATAATTACAAGGTTACATTTATTTATATTGTTACGTTTTAATCAAAAATGTTAAAACTATGGGTTACAAATTGACCTAAATTTGACACAAAACCTATCTTTTAATGGCTAAGGTGTACAAAAAAGGTACAATGACTAAGCTAGACAAACGAAGAAGTATGCTGCTATTGTAGGCAATACCTTCATTTTATTCCTGTTATGCTATATTAGGGCATTCCTGAAGCAGCTGAAGTTACTCCAGTAGCAGGAGTTCCCCCGGTGCCAGCTGTAAACCCCCCGGTTCAGGCCCCACAGGCTACACGACCAGCGGCAGCTCCTCCAATGGGTCGCTCAAACCGCAAGCAAAAAAAAAAAGTCACCACCGGTAAAACTTTTTGTTATTCTTGTCTTAGGTTATTATTGATTGATTGATTGATTATTCTTGTCTTAGGTTATTATTGATTGATTGATTGATTAGGTTATTTTTTCTTATAAAAAAAATACATCAGGCCAGAGAATTAATCAATTTTCTTTTGACGAAAATTGAAATAGGTAACATAATAAGTTGTTTAAATATAACCATTTCGTAGGCGGAGGTCCTTTTCTACCTTTGGTAGAACCGGAAGCAGCCTCTCTACCTTAGGTAGGGGTAAGGCTGTCTACGTCTTAACCTCCCCCATACACCGTGGAAGACGGTATTGGGACCCAGATGGTATTGGGAGTTACTTTACTTTACTTTTTTGTAGTTTCACTATCATAATTATTGAAACATATTTTAAAAAATTTCATGATGTTTACAAAAAGTGAGGTTCTGAGCTTTTGATGATTTATGTGTAAAGTTTGTTGCTTTATTAGTTTTAATTGATAGGTTATGTTTATTAAGCTAAATTAGACAAGGGTTTGCAAAAAAAATTAAAATAATAATAATAATAATAATAATAAAGATAAAAATCAATTTTTTAGCTATGGGTTTGATGATTTTAATGCAAAGTTTGTTGCTTTATTAGTTTTGGTGAATTGGGATTCATTGTTTTTGTCTATTACTAAATTTTTATTATTTTTTGCTATTGAAATTTCTATATTTAACTCTTAATTGAAAGAGTAGTTGTTGAAATTGGTATTGGATATAAAACTAAGAAATTAGTAATTGACACATATTATGATTTTGATTTGTTACTAGACAAATATGGAGGAAAAACAACACAACAACATGAAAGATCACTCCTGCATGTAGAAATCCAGGATTTATTAACAGAAGCATTGCGAAGTAGTAACCGTCACTTACAAGATGAAGTTGCCATCACTAAACGGCTTGAAGGGGATCTAAGAAAGCATGGTGATTACATCTGGTATGTCATTTATACTTCCTTTGGTATGAGGTTTTTCTCTCGAGAATTGATTTGACATTTGGTATTGCAGCATTAGTATCATGCGTGCATGTGAAATATTAAGATCGAAAGATCCAAATATTTTCAAGAAGAGAGGACCAAGAAGTATCGCACAGGTAAAGTAGTGTTTTCACATCTTCGCTTTTGAATATGCTTAGTCTTTTTCTAGGATGCTCGGACTCGGGTACGGGTGTCGGACTCGGGTACGTGTCCAAGGGTCGGACCTTTCAAGATATGATTTCAAGGATTCGTGGACTCGTTTTAAAAGTGTCCAAATTTTGAATATGGACTCGGGGACACGGGGTATTATAATTCATAATTATATGTTATAAAAAAAAATTAAAAGTTAAAGATTCATCCAATGTTAAAAACAAATAGAATTAAAGATGCATATTAATGGTGTAATATGCTGTCATAAGTATACGAAAAGTTAAAAAAACAAATAGAATTAAAGATGCATCGAAAAGTGTTGCTCTCAAAATAGTCAAACACAGTTTCCCACTTTCACTCACACCACACATCCAGTATCAGTTCCCCAGGCCACTTTTTTCACTCATACATGCATGATGCATTATATTCATTATATTGTCATCAGTCATAACTTCCAATCTTCCATAACCGATACAAATTACAAGTTACAACACAACAAGTCTTCATCTTCATTCATTAATTCCGGTACGGGAGACGGCACCCGATGGCATTTCTGTGCAACATAGTCTTCATCTTCATCTTCTTGGGGGAAGAGCCGCGTCCGCTTTCTCCTCCCCGCGTCCCGTCCGGATTCCGCACCGGTACCCGCGTCGCATCGGGTCAACACCGGTACGCCGGGGATGTTAGCCGAGTCAGAGCTTTCCCAGGTCTTTTTAATGTATGTTTTATTATTGTAGGGTATCATCGATAGTTTTCCGGAATCTGAGATTATTAAAGGACTCACCAAACATGACGTAGGCTTTTTAACTTTCAGGATAAACGGGGGCTGGATGGCTAGGGTAATTTTTTCCCCTCTTCTCCAAAACTTTTTTAAAGCACATATTACATTTCTCACCTAGCTACACCTTTTTCTTTGCAGCACATTCATAAGATGCTACAAGATGGTATAGCCTTATGGGCACCAATAGCACGTGTCAAAACGGCTATAGTTGACAGCCCAATATTGTATGATGTAGCTGATGTTCGATCTGGTTTCATCACAAACATGTTCGTTCGTACACTTGAGTATTGTGGAGTTCAAGTGGCCGGCAGGATGATTAATACAAAGGTGAAGTGCTGTTTGTTATATTTTGTCGTTTTATATTATCTATATGTGTATCTATAAAATTACATATATAAGTTAGGCATATTTTACAGTCTGTAGATCAGGTAAAAAGCTACGTTCCTGACAAACATGGGTATGAGTTGATTAGAAGTAAATTAGAACCTGGACATCCTCGTACCCTTGGGAAGGAAGAAGCATCATACCAACCACAGCTAAGCAATGTCCATGCTGATCTCGCAGCTTTGTGGTACTTTACTTGCTCAGCTTATCAATACGCGTGTGCAGTTTCCTAAACATTTGCCATATTTGCCTGCTTGCAGTTTTATCAGTTATTTTATCAAGATATATTCTTTAATGTCTGCATATGTATGGCCCTTTTTAAACAGTGATACATTTAACGATATATGTAGGTGCGGAATTCACGAGCAAAAAGTAGAGTGGATTATATATGTGACCCCTGTACAGCAACGGGGGTACATTGAAACGTGTTTTACCGTAAGTAACTTTTACATAAGTACACAACATAACTGATAACTTGCTAAAAATAGTATTGGAAGAGAAACTGAATATCGATTCTTTTCCCAGGCTGCTAAAGAGTTTCCGTGTAAGGACCCCCCTATCATGCATTATATGGGATATGAACCCTCTATGCTTAATGAATCAGAAAAACATAATTTTTTGATAGAGTTTATGGATGATTGTAGAGTGACATCCATTGTGGAGCAAGGTAAATGTATTTTATTGCAAATATTATTCTGCTTCTTTTGATAAAGCTTTCAACACATTTGACCTGTTACGTTTTGACTTAAAATTATATCTTTTTCTTAACCTATTAGTGATAAAACATGTCCCAAATCCATTTCTTTTCTAACAGGATTGGTTTTAGCTAGTTTTCACATTTTTTTTTCTTTTTTATCAGGTGTTTGGTATGATGGGCGCCGGCGGTATTCAGGTGAAGACATCCTTGACTGTGCGCTCAGGTAATAAAACCTTTTACCCTTGCTGTACTTTATTATTATCATTTATCAATAATATACAAGAAATGCTATTTACTTATACATAAAACAGAAGGGAAGTTACCTTCTTTAAATAAACATGTCTCTCCTGCAAGAAACCCGGACAGCTGATCGAGCTGCTAGTAGATACACAAAGGTATTTACCCATACCCACTATTCAAAGATTTCAAAATTTAAAATTATAAGAAAATAGATATCCAATACTATAGTCACAAGTATTAAGCAAGTCGCGAGTATAATTTAAATTCAAAAAGTCATTGACTGCGTCTATTGTCTAGTATAAAAAAAAGCAAAAGGTTACTGGAGTAACAATTCCAACGACAATTTAAAAATGATACGGTACATCAGAAGTGTGTGCGCGTCGTCCATGTCGGGTCGGGAGGTGTGGCGCAGTTACCCGCCTTAACTGTTTTAAATCTTTCTTTTGGGAACGAGACTCGCTATGCCTCCGTTAGTTAGAGCATCTCGTCAATTTTAACTTTTTTTCGGATGATAACGTGTCAATGTACTACAACATAGTAGGGTTAGCGTTCTTCAAGCAGCTGTGACGTAGGGCCGGCGTGATGTCTGGTTTAGCTAGAACACAACGTTGTGACGGGAGCACATGTTAGATAATGGATCGGGAGCCACACAGTTCATCTCGAGACGCGGATCGACGGTTGAGGGA
>LBNU01022154.1:281225-324007 GCA_014162995.1 Artemisia annua | reverse complement strand
TAACAACTTTCTCATCTCTGCCCCAATCTTATTATTGTTTTCTTGTTCTTTGGCCCCAACAGGCATTAGTTGGGAGAGAACGGGACTTGGGATTACATCTGTTACAATTTTCTGAGGTAACACGATTTTGAATGAACTTTTACTACTTCTTTGAACATAAAAAAACCTTAGTTGAAGTTATGAAGCATAGTTCTGTGGAATTGAATGGTTGTTTTTTATTTCTCTAGGTTACTCTAAAACGTTAAGAGTTTTCTTTAATATGCTCTTAAATGTATAATAAAGTTATCCATGTTAAGGGTAGGCAATAATACAAAACGAAATGTAGCGCACATTGGGGTGTACCAGGATGTTAGGATAATTAGAAAATAATGAAACAAATAATTATAGTACCAATTAAAAAGTCTAGTTTTGTTTCTAACTGGGCATATACATTGGGATGTATTCAGTACTAATTTACTTGCCTACACTAAGACATTACACAAATGTAGATTTTATTAATATGAATATTTATATTATATTATTCTTTTAACAATCTAACTTTCTTTTCCAGATCATCGAAATGTCTTTTCGAACTATGAAGCCCCATTTGGTGTGTGAGTACCTGTGGAGTTTGTCTAAGAACTTTACAAGTTACTGCCTCGAGGTATATTTACATAAGTATGCTTTTTCTCATACAGTGTTAAT
The DNA here is from genome assembly GCA_014162995.1 of Artemisia annua. Classification (NCBI taxonomy): domain Eukaryota; kingdom Viridiplantae; phylum Streptophyta; class Magnoliopsida; order Asterales; family Asteraceae; genus Artemisia; species Artemisia annua. Next base: position 323,323 of record LBNU01022154.1, on the reverse strand, counting down.
GTAGTTTTCGCTTCCCCGATTTTAACATAATTCTGAAAGTTTTTCTAGGTTAATGAGTTTGCTTTTGAGAAAGTAGATATTGAATTGAATTTCTGGCTCTCTTAAACCAAGTTAATCTTGAAAAAGTTGATTTGATTTTTTAAAAGTCTTCATTTTTTTGGCAGGTTCGGTCCAGTGAGAGGAATTTTTTGCTGTGTAGGGCAGCTGGAGTTGTGATGGATAAATGCTTTGATCTTTTGGGGCTCATTCCGGTAAGGCCTTTCATCTTGTAGTTTTTTTTCAGCTCGGTTTTTTGTTCGGGTTTTCCCCCTCGGATCTGGTTATGCAGGACTGTCGTTTGTTTGTTTTTTTCTTTTTTTGTGAAAGGCGGTATTCAAGATATATTTAAGTTTTTGGGTTTATGTTCTTTAATTTAAATTGGCTTGGTTGATAACATTAAAACTCAATACCATACTAATGATTGAATCAGTTCATGTTTAAATAGTAAAGTGTAAAATGGATTTTTCTTCAAAAACTAAGTCAAGTTTAAATAATTAACTCAAAAGTATTGCATTAGTATAAAAAAGCAAAGTTAGTCACAATTCCACAATTTGTAACCTGTTTTAAACCTCTCTTTTTTGTGTAGATGTCCTCAAAACACCAAATATCGGAAGAGACTGCTAGACGGGATGCTATCAGGGATTTTTACATTTCTTTGCCTAATGTCAGGTACCGGGTTTGGTAGTCGAAAATAATTGATATTTCTTTGCTAACTTCATGCCGTTTAAGTAAAATATATGGTTGTTTGCATAATGATTAATTTTAAGGCTGGGTCATTATGTAAGGCTGGGTCATTATGTAATCTTTATAAATTCTTACATGTATAAATAAATTTTAGATATTTATAAAATGTAACTATCTTATTAGTTTCTTTTTTTGTTTCGAGATGGCGCTAACTGATTTTCTTAGTTTTCTTAATCATCAGTTTTAGAAGAGTAGTTTTATGGGGTTCTTTGTTATATGAATGGCGCAAACTGGCTATAAAGCCATCTTTTAGTGACTCAAAGCTCCACCGTTTTCATTTGTTATTTCTTCTCGATTTTTTATGCAAACTGGCTAAGATCACTGTTTACAAATTGAATAAGTGTATTTTCATTAGACAAATATTATTGACACAATGATATGATTTTCACTTCATTCTCTCGGTGTTTTTCATGCTTAGTGTTTACTGTATACATATTTCCTTGGTTAAATTTTGTTTTTAATCAGTGATGGCTGTTTGGTTTTCAACAGGCCAAATCTGACATCACGTTTCGAGATGGTTTCTATGTTTGTTGAAGTATCACACCCGAGTTTTGAGAATGGGAATCTCTTTGGAGATATCATGTTATCCGATACGTACGGGTTACGACCAGATGGCTGGTGTAAAGTGGATAAGGAAGTGTGCGGTCACGTATCTTATTTTTCTAATAACTGGTATAATTCCGAAGGGATCTCCAACCCATCTTTCCTACCTCTTGGCAGCCCATCCTCTTACCATACCGTGCCATTCTCTCATACCATTAAGATAGGCATTTGTCTATGGGTAACATCAGAGAAAAAAGATTCTTGTTACCAGCTGTGTGTGTGCAACCGTCCGCTAGATCTGTCAAAATTCTGGAAGGGCGATCAAAGTATCGAGCGAGGCACTTTTTCTGTCGAAGGCGAGAATGGGGTTGTTAGAATCTTGTACGTTTGCTTAAAAGAGGCAGTTGACACTTCTTTTAAGTTATCATATGAGCCGATCGATGGTCATTGTCCAAGAGTGCGTGGACGAATATTAGCATATTATGGGGGTGACTATCTAGATGGCTGCATCGGTTATGATAAAGAATTATACAAGGCTTTAGTATTTGAAATCGATTCAACTAAGTTAGAGAAATGCGAGGCTCTTGCATTGAAGAAGTTCTCGATGGCTGTACCCACCAACGGCGTCCTTGTGTTGGATGCATCCCTTGAAGATGTTGATTCTGGGGAAATCATTGTGAATGGGACACACGAATTTCATGAGAAAGATGAAGGTAAAGACAGCAAGTGGATTATGAAAGGAAAAACGTGTTGTTTCACTCTCACAGTTGATTGGATCCGTGGTGTTGGTTGCAGTTAAGGTAAGATGAAATCTGATAACGTATTAACATTCAGCTTGCAACATCACACGTTTTTATCCTAATAGCATATTTTCAACACTTTTAACAGTAATCACGAGCACTATAAATTAACATGTAAGAGGGTGTTTGCATTTGCATTTTGGTGAAGAATATATGATTATTTAGTTTTCCGAATGCATTTGTTTATTCTTATTTCTGTTCATAATGTCCTTACCCTTACCCTATTTGTTGGTCCCTAACGGTTGAGATACGATATGAAATTGCAATAACTAAAATCTGAATAACTTTATTAACGTTCTAAACTGGTAATCGTTACATGTTCACTTCTATATATACTAAACCAATGGTCACCATTCGAACCATGGTGTCTGTTCGAAGGGTTGCTTCCAAACGTTGCACCCTTTCGATTTCTACAGGAAATACATAATAACTAACTTAACTAACAAACGGTTATTAAGTTCTATTTTGTCGACTTTGGTCCTTCGAGTTTGTAAAGGAAGCAATATCGAGATTATATGTTTTCACTATTTGCTCACATATATACATACACATTGTCATCTAGGAGTCATGTATGGATGTTCCCATTTCCAGACACCCTTAATTTTTTGTTTGTTTGTTTTTGGTATTGTAGTTATGATGATTGGGGAGTTGATGAGTTGATTGTGGAAGACTCTTGACAAGTTTGGTGGTGATTAAACACACTAGTGTTCAATATGGATGGCTAGGCTCTCTTTTGCAGGCGGATAATATAGTCTTAGGTAGTAGCTTAACCGGCCTATGTTAGTCAGAATTCTAGCAGTATTAGTCTGTATGTGAATGTGTTGAAATCATTTGGATGTTGGAGTTGTAAACTCTAGTTGTTGATATTTTGAACTTGGATTATTGTTGGTAATCTTTGAACATACTCACGTTTAAACGGAGCAGTTTAGACTCACGGTAATGAAGATTGGGGAGTTGATGAGTTGATTGTGGAAGACTCTTGACAAGTTGGTGGTGATTAAACACACTAGTGTTCAATATGGATGGCTAGGCTCTCTTTTGCAGGCGGATAATATAGTCTTAGGTAGTAGCTTAACCTATGTTAGTCAGAATTCTAGCAGTAGTCTGTATGTGAATGTGTTGAAATCATTTGGATGTTGGAGTCGTAAACTCTAGTTGTTGATATTTTGAACTTGGATTATTGTTGGTAATCTTTGAACATACTCATGTTTAAACGGAGCAGTTTAGACTCACGGTTAAATGAGTTAATTTGATTAGTCTGTCCTTATCCTTTGCATTTGCATCACTAATTCTGTCTGCGGCTTGATTCATTTGGTGATAGCTACTCTAGCAGAAAGTCTTGAGTAAATGAATGAAGTAACTAGAGGCAATCTGAAATAATTCATCATGACAATTACTAATCACTCAAAGGCAGTGTTACTACATTTATAGAACATCACGAGCATAACAGTGAATAAACATAAATGCAATATACATTTCGTCTGGTCTAAAGGAGTGTTTAGGGTTATTTATTCGTAACTACTTACCTACTTAAGTTTTAATAAGCATTTTGAATAATCAAACTCAAAGACATTTAATGAACATGTGTTTGGGAGTGTTTTTTAAGCGATTATCTGCTTATTAATAGGCATATAGCAAATTGAGAACGACTTACTTTTAAGAGTAAGGTTACTCAAATGCCTTCTCCAACATTAGTTCTCCAACAACATTTGTTCTCCAACATTAGCTCTCCAACATTAGTTCTCCAACAACATTGTTCTCCAACAACATAGTTCTCCAACATTAGTCCTCCAACATTAGTCCTCCAAAATTTGTTCTCCAACCTTAGTTTTCCAACATTATTTCTCCAACATTAGTTCTCCAAAATTTGTTCTCCAACATTAGTCCTCCAAAATTTGTTCTCCAACCTTAGTTTTCCAACATTATTTCTCCAAAATTTGTTCTCCAACATTAGTTCTCCAAAATTTGTTCTCCAACATTAGTCCTCCAAAATTTGTTCTCCAACCTTAGTTTTCCAACATTATTTCTCCAAAATTTGTTCTCCAACATTAGTTCTCCAAAATTTGTTCTCCAACAACATAGTTCTCCAACATTTCCAACATTTGGGCTGTGGTTGCAGCTATGACCGGTGTTCGGTACCACTTTTGTGTCTGCAGAACTGAGCCTCAATTTGGCACACTCAATAGGCTGGTGACAAAATCCTTCGAGGTACAGTCCTGTTCCAGTTATTCCTGCGCGCCAGTTAGTTTTGTTTAGTTAAGCATTGTGTTCAGAGGATATGCGGTGCAAATGTCTGCACATTCCTGGTATGACAGTGTGTGCTGCATATTTTGTGTTATCAGAGTGTGTTCTGCACATTTCTGTTACGACAGTGTCTGCTGCATGTAAATCTTGATTGGAAAAACTACGACAGTAGGGACAAAGATTACGGGGGTGTTTAGATCAGGTTATATTCCCGGGTTATGGGCTCATATGTATTTGGAAAAGCTAACGAGGTCACTTCTTTGGTTAATGAGGCCATCAGGCCGAGGCTTTGTAGTTGAATAGGTACATAAGTTAAATCTGAAAAGCTCTTTCATAACCGAAAAAATTGCGATGGATTATTTGCGTAAAAGACACGCATCCTTTTTTCTTTTTACAGGCAGTGATGATAGTCTTCTGTTTTTTGCATGTGGTTTACCCGAACCCGTATCTTGGCTGGGCAGTCACACTGATTCATGATACGAAGATTCGATGACGAAGCTCCAGCATCCTGTTTTGATACTTTTTTCAGCCCTAGGTTGTTTAGGAAACTTACTATGCCAATAAGTAAGCATGTTTTGAATGCTCAAATGTACAAATTTAGATTTGCAAGTAGCTAGGAAGTTTATGACAAACTCTAATGTCAAGATCTATAAATAAGCAGCTTGGCAATCCTTTAAGCTTATTATAGTCATAAAGTGTAAAGTGTTTATTGTATAAATTGTTTCGATATGCTTATGTCCAGATCTGAAAACAATACTATTAATTACGTGTTTATTTTGTACGTAATTATTAATTGTCCTTAACAAACATATTACCATAATATCTTTGTATTCACATACTGTACATATTTTTGCTTTTGTATCACTACTCTATCGCAAATATACAGTTGACCGGTCAAAAAATAGGTTATTGGCTCAATCTCAACTTCTGACTAAAGGGTCGATGGGACATGTGTTTAATGCATGGAACTAGGTCTTTGGGGTATCGTCAATCGGCACCCAAGAAGAGTGCACAAAGCCAAGATTTCCCCGCCGATTTAAATATTTTGAAGACATATTCTTGCTTTTGCATTGCTATATAACATTCCCAACGGCAAGCTGATTGATAATTTCTATTTTCTATAGTGTTTTAAGAACAAACTCATGTATAAGCTTAAAGAAATGCGTTTTGTAATCAACTTATGTTTGCTATGTAACGTACGACGAAACACGTTGTGGTAAAATGATGACTAGCAATGATCTTTTTTTTTCTTTTTATTTTTTTATTTTTAGGTTTAACCGAGCTCTAACCATTTTTCACAGATGCAAAATTTATGAAAAGTTCCGCAAACAAAAACTATGTAGCATGTGATTACGTAAATGGTTAATTTACTTCATTTCCATTTGCTATTTGTTCCAATAAAAAAAGAAGAGTACAAAGTAAGATAATAAAGAGTATTAAAAATTTAAGAATTCATATTAATTCACACAAGTTGAATAAACTTTCTCATGCTATCTATGATAAGATTGCAAACTTTTTAAGAATCAGAAAGAGCGTCAACCTGAGAACATAATAGGACTAAGCTTATAGATATGCAACATACTTCCTCAAAAGTACCGAAATACGTAACATACTAAATCTATTACTTATATTGCTAAGAAACTTTCAAATTTTGCACAATATACGCAATGTTGACCCAATTTTTACCTGTTTGACCAGTTTCCAGGTTAATACTTAAAAAATAAAAATAAAAAAAATAATAAAAAAAAATTATTGGTCCTTGTGGTTTGCGTCTGTTTTCAAAGGTCGTCTTTAACTTTTTTTTCCAGTTATAAAAGTTATAATAATGGTCCTTGTGGTTTGGGGTTAACTTTCACCTTTAGTCATTTAACTTTTTTTTCACCTTTGGTCCTTGAGTATGTATAATCATTTCATGCACAGTCCATCACCACCAAAAAAATTCCAAAAAAAATATTTTCAAAAAAAAAATTAGAAAAAAATTAAAAAAAAAAGTTTTCGACAAAACGAAAATTTTGAATTTTGAAATTCCAAAAAGCATATTTTTGTAAAAAATATTTTATTCAAACATTTTTCTTTAAAAAAAATCGAAAAAAAAATTTTAGAAATTTTTTTTTTCAAAAAAATAAAAAAAATCCGAATAAAAATTTTTTATTTTGATTTTTTTTGAAAAAATATTTTTTCGGAAAATAAATTTTTCGAAAAAAATTTTATTTTTCAAAAAAAATCAAAATAACAAATTTTTATTCGATTTTTTTTAGATTTTTTTTTTATTGTTTAGAAAAAATTTTCTAAAAATTTTTATTCGATTTTTTTTTTTTAATTTTTCAGAAAAAAAATTTATTCGAATTTTTTATTTTATTTTTTCGAATAAATTTTTTTTAGAAAGATGTTGGATAAAATCTTTTTTACAAAAATATGTTTTTTGGAATTTCAAAATTCAAAAACTTTTTTTCGAATTTTTTTTTAAAATTTTTTTCTATTTTTTTTTATGTTATTTTTTTGGAATTTTTTTGGTGGTGATATACTATCAATGAAATGATTATACATACTCAAAGACCAAAGTTGAAAAAAAAAGTCAAGGGACTAAAGTTGAAAGTCAACCCCAAACCACAAGGACCAATAATGTACTTTTTTAAAGTATTAACCTGGAAACTAGTCAAACAGGTAAAAATTGGGTCAACATTGCGTATATTGTGCAAATTTTGAAAGTTTCTTAGCGATATAAATAATAGATTTAGTATGTTACGTATTTCGATACTTTTGAAAAAATATGTTGCGTATCTATAAAATTAGTCCAACATAATACTATTGTAATGACAAGTAGTACACGTACACTATGGTATATATGTAACCAACAAGTTCATCGTTCAACCTATGTGGGATATTATGTGGATAGAAAGTTGGCACGGTTCTCTATTGTTGAAAGAAATCCACCAAATTGGTTTCGAGAGGTGAATCACGAATAAAAAGCAACTCGAACAAGAGCTCATCAAAGAGGGTTATGATCCCTTAATATCGAGTGGCACCAACACACACGAGTTACTTTACACTCAAACGTGAGCATAAAAAAAGATACAAATAAACTTCACCATTTCATCTATATCTTAACTACATTATAATGCATTTAGGGCATTCCTAAAAATGAAGTCTTAAAAAAATAAGACCAAAAACATTTATTTAATTGGAGGAATTTCAAACTAATCTTAACCACATATGAATAGGAATTAAGTAAAATTATGAATTTTAATCTCTTTAATTGTAGGAGCCACTAATTGTAACACCCTCAAATTTCGTACAGCGGAAGACTTACAAGCATTCGGGGTATTACTCGACTGGTATTCATCACTAAGATTCGAGAGATAAGATAGTAGGATTTGAATGCATAAAAATCCAAGATTTAGTTAAAGTTTACATTCATCCCAAATTTAAAATAAAATAGTAGCCCATAAAGATAATAGAAAGTTAGGTCCGAGTTTAGAATACCAGAGTCAAAATCAAGCCTGCGACCATTGCCAAACCCACATGGCCTTTGACTTTAATTTTACAAATGTGCGATTTCCTAATGTGCTAATGTGCGAAATTCCCCGATGCACGTGACCCACTTTCTTGGAAAACAACACATTAGGAAATTCGGTGTTTAAGGCGGTTTGTCGTTGGGATTCTTGCCAATAACGTAAAGTTTGATGTTGTTTGTATACTTCTTGGCTCGACATACCGAATAGGTTTGAATTTTCCGAATTCGGATTCGGATTGGGATTGGATGATGAACCCGCGTATGGGTTCCCCCACCCACTGAGGAGGTTTGTAAACGAATTAGGGTCGTTGTTGTTGTTTCCTTGAGACATTTATTATTATTATTATTATTATTATTATTATTATTATTATTTATTATTATTTTTTTTTTTATTATAAACCATCACTTTTCATTAAGAACATGGAAAATTACATAAAATTGGAGGGGTGTCTAAACACAATCTGTGCTCCCACTCCTTTTTGAATACAAAAACTAACTCGATGAAAAATAAAAACACCGTTCTTGATGTTATTATTATTATTATTATTATTATTATTATTATTATTATTATTATTATTATTATTATTATTATTATTATTATTATTATTGTTACAACCAGAATATTGCAACATAAACATTGCAGAATCCAGTTCCCTTGTGATAGTTCTCATCTCATTGCTATACATTTTCTTCCACAAATGACTTCATAATTCATATGCCCATTAGCCTTGTTGCCTTTAGATTGATCGAGCGTCGAACAGCATACTGAACTGTTTTCACTAATTTTTGTCAAAGATAATTTGTTTATGGGATAATTGGTGTTTTTACAACAAAAAAAANAAATTCTTTAAGGATTTACTCGACAAAAGAAATTATTTAAATGGTTAAATCGACAATTAATGCATACTAGCTTGGGCTTTTCTGACATTTGCAGCTCAACCTTTATTACGCTGTCTAAAAAAATTAGCATTTATAGACAGCGTAATAAAGGTTGAGCTGCAAATGTCAGAAAAGCCCAAGCTAGTATGCATTAATTGTCGATTTAACCATTTAAATAATTTCTTTTGTCGAGTAAATCCTTAAAGAATTTGTGGTTAGATGGATGTATGTGTGTTTATAGTTGCCGGTGGTGTAATGGATTTATGTGTGTATTGTTGCTCTCTGTCAATACTATACAAGCGAACCATCCCTATGGTTGGGAGGGATTTGATTGGGTTTTTTAGTACTACGTATTAGCATTATTATCACACTTCTTTCTAGTTTAGTTACAATTAATCATGGTTAATTACATCTGAGGTTATTTACCAGTTTAGCAAGTATATTATACACTTTTGAGCAATACAAATTGCTGGTTTAATCAACACTAGAAATTCGTAAATGCTAAATGAACAACTAAGGGCTTTTCTGACATTTACCCAATGTTATATGATTAATGGATGATCTAGCTGAATAAAACAAAATGGATCCTGATACTCACCTTCAGATGGTGAGTTTAGCTCCTTGATTATAAATGGACACTATTTTTTAGGGGTGTCCAATGTGTTTGTTTCTTTCTCACTTTTCGGGTAGCTATAATTTATAAATCTCCTGGTATTTTTTTTTTTTTTTTTATGGTGGTCTAGTACTTGATCTTTGGTCATGACCATCTACTTTTGATGGTTTCAGTGTGATCCAGTTCTGTTCAACTGCATTCGCATACTACGCTCAAGCTACAGCCGCCCAAGAGATATATTTGGTCATACTTTGCAATCTCTTCGTGGAATCAAATATTTATACAAGTCAGTCACGTTCATTTCCCCCTTCCTTCCACAATGTGTTTTTTATGTTTGTATATTAACTCATATTTAATATCCCATTGACAGGTATAACATATTCCAAATCGCATTTGTCGTGAACCAAACATCTCACATTTAAAAGTTTTTGGATGTATGTGCTTTGCTACTGTGCTTAACAATTCTGATAAATTTTCATCTAGGTCTGAAAAATCTGTGTTCATTGGTTATTCTTTTGAGAAAAAAGCTTATAAGTTGTTTAGTCTTGAAAGTAAGAAAATTTTGTTTTCAAAGGATGTTACATTTTATGAAACAGTGTTTCCTTTCAAAAATAAATCTGAAAATAAAGATTTTGAGTTGTCTTTTCAAAACACAGATTGTTTAAATTTTTTCAATCATTTTCCAGATGATGAAAATTTGTCAGATGATCCCTATGATGATAAGAGAGATAAGGAACCTAAGGGAAGTGAGAGCATAGACCATTCATCATTGAGAGGTACTGAAAATACTGGTTTCACTAGAAAGGATGAGGTAGGGCATCCTGGTGAATCAGCAGAAGCAACCAATGATGAAGAGGAGAATGCCACACTTGAGGAAAATGTAAACCAATCTGAGGGTGATGACAATTACTTTAATGAATTTAATAATATGTTCAATGAACATGGAGATGTGACTCCAGATAGGCAAAGCACATATAGGACATATGTTAGAAGGTCTTTTAGGAAAACTCAGTTGCCTATGAAACTTAGTGATTATGATATTAATACCAAAGTCAAATATAATATTGACAAACATGTTAATTACTCTAAACTAAGTACTGAAAATTACAATTTCTCCACCAATTTGAATAAAATTGTTGAACCAAAGACTTATAAAGAGGCTGTCAAGAATCCTAAGTGGATTGAAGCAATGAATCTTGAAGTTGAAGCTCTTAATAGAAATCAAACTTGGGATGAAATCATTGAACTTCCAGTTGGCAGGAAAGCCATTGGAGGAAAATGGGTTTTCAAAGTTAAATATAAGTCTAATGGTGAGGTTGAGAGATATAAAGCTAGATGGGTTGCTAAAGGGTATAATCAAAAAGAAGGTGTTGATTATGATGAGACTTTCTCACCTGTTGTTAAAATTGTCACTGTTAGATGTTTGTTGTCTGTTGCTGTGCATAATGGTTGGTCTGTTTATCAAATGTATGTGAATAATGCTTTCTTATATGGTGAACTTGATGAGGATGTGTATATGTGCTTACCAGAAGGATATTCTGATGGTAAGAGTGTGTGCAAATTGAAAAAATCATTATATGGTTTAAAGCAGGCACCAAGGAAATGGAATGAAAAGTTAACTTCTGTTTTACTTGAAAATGGTTTTACTCAAAGCAAAAATGATTTTTCATTATTTTTTAAAAACAAAAATGGGATTTTCATTGCTTTACTTGTTTATGTTAATGACATTGTCATCACTGGTAACAATATTCAAGCAATCAATGAAGTTAAGAGTTTTATGAGTTCCAAATTTTTGATTAAAGATTTAGGGAAGTTAAAATATTTTCTGGGAATTGAAGTTTTGAATTCTGGAGGTAATATGTTTTTGACTCAGAGAAAATATTGTCTTGAAGTTTTGGCAGAGTTTGGTATGTTGGCCTGCAAGCCTTGTGATACTCCTATTGAAACTAAGGAATGTTCTGCTAAGCCTGATCAGGTGGTTGTTGATATACCTTTAACTGGTATTACAAACTATCAAAAGTTAGTAGGTAAGCTTATTTACCTTACTCATACAAGACCTGAGATCAGTTATGCAGTTCATGTTCTTAGTCAGTTTATGCATAGTCCAATGCAGTCTCATCTTAAATTGGCATTTAGAGTGCTAAGGTATTTGAAAACTGCACCTGGAAAAGGTATTTCCTTTTGTAAAGGGAATGACTTAAATCTAAGTGTGTTTGTTGACTCTGACTGGGCTAAGTGTAAAGTCACTAGAAAATCAGTGACTGGCTATTGTGTGTTTCTAGGAAAGAGTTTGGTTTCCTGGAAAAGTAAGAAACAGTCTATGCTCTCTAAATCATCTGCTGAAGCAGAATATAGAGCTATGAACACTGTTACATGTGAAGTAATTTGGATTCAGAAAATCTTGGCTGAACTTAATGTTGAAATCTCTCTTCCTGTTCCACTTCATTGTGATAATAGTTCTGCTATTCAAATAGCAGCAAATCCAGTGTTTCATGAGAAAACTAAACATTTTGAGATTGAACTGTTTTTCTTAAGAGAAAAAGTATCTGCTGGTGTTGTTAAAACTGTTAAAGTCGAATCTGTTGACAATGTGGCAGATATTTTTACAAAAGGTTTGAGTGTGCAGGAGCACAACAAGTTTTGTGATGATCTTGGCTTGTATGATATGTACAAGGCTGAGATTAAGGGGGAATGTTCAGAAGGCTAATCTTGCCTTGTATATTTGGTTTGGTTGTGCTACTAAGTTCAGGGGTCTGCAGGTAATTGAGGTAAAATTGTATATATATTGGTTTTGGTTTGTTTTATACTTGCAGGGTCTGCAGTGTAACTGATCTAAAGTACAAGGACTTGGGAGGTCAAGTGGTAAATTTGGAGCTGCTATATAAGCTGAAGTTTGTATTAGGGTTTAGTTAGTTGTTTTACTTATCTCTCTAAACGTTTTCTCTGTGTTGAGAAGTTGGTTAGCATTGTTGTTTCTTGATTTCATCTTTTGTATTTGTAAACTCAAAACCAGATATCACATTTGAAGTGATAGTCTGATGTTGTGAATAAAATAAGTGGGGAGGTTGGTTGAATTCATATCAACTGGTGTTTTAGATTGATCTTTGTATTAATTTCCACAACTACAATCAACGCATAACTATCCATGAATCTCTATAAAACATCTATAAAGATATAATCATACTCCATTGACCATAACTCATGAACTTTACCAAAATCCCAATATCACTTTAAACTTAAACCTCGTATCTTATCATCTTTTTAATCATAATCTCATACATGAAGACATACCCGATCATTCTCAATCACAACTCATACAAATAGCACCAATTTTATTAGATGGTTAAACACATAGTTTGTCCACTTACCTTAATTGGGGAAATCATTCAAGAGCATCATAAATCTCTTTTTTCATTCAAACCTTCATAAGCCCTTTGATCATTGTTTATTCTTTATGATTATCCTATGATTTTGGGGAGTGCTTCACCAATAAGAAATCTTAGAGAAAAGCCATCACACACACATACACATGTTGAAAATTAAGTGGGGGTGAGCATGGTTCGATTTGGTTCGGTTTTTGGCTAAAACCGAAACTGACCCGAAATATTCGGATTTCTTAAAACCCAAAACCGAAACTGTTTGTTTTTTTTATTATCGGTTTCGGTTTGGTTTTTAGCAGTTTATATTTGGGTGTCGCCAAATTATACCAACAAACTTGTTTTATGTAGATCATTGGTTATTATTCTTTAGTTTTTTATGTCAATCTAATCTTAATAATGTTTGTCTCATATTTCTACAATTACACAAATATAGATAAGACATACACATGCAAGTGAACATAGAAATAGTATAATCATTGTCACATATGCATTAATGCACTGTCAAGTAAACACACGTACACGACAAACACGCATATAAACCCTGTAACTTGCTATGATAAGCTCTGGGTAGATTAGTCATTTCTCACATTGTTCCACTTTGTCATATTTAGTCAATATGGATAATTTGCATTACAATCCAAGTCTTATTCCGTTATCTTTCATTACATCTCAAGTCCCATTTAACTTTAATATTAACTCCGTTAAAGCGGGACTTTATTCCACTAAAATAACTGATATATCCGCTAGAATATTTTATATATCCGCTAAAGTTTTCTTATAAGTTTGAGTGTTACAACTCTCCCCCACTTAATCGGTTCGTATTCTCACAAAGCTATCCTCATTGTAATTAGAAACATTATCTAGATTTCTCGTAATCATGTGTTCTCCCCCAACTAGCTTTATCTCATATGATATTGGATGTGGACTCCGTTGTTAGTTGAATGGTTGGTGAGTGAGCCAAATGAGCTTGCGTTAACTATATCATTCTCAATTATTTTGCCAAACGGTTACCCGTTTGGTCCCTCGAGCCCCGTTGTAGCTAACACCAGTTAAATGGTTTTGTTATGTGCCTTGTTAAGTGACTAAAATGCCCATTCTTTTTCTCTTTTTTTACAAACAAATATATAACTAACAAACTCACGATTAAAAACCACACACACATGTGTGTAACAATCCAAAATTATTTTTCAAAACAACCCAAATCCTAAATCATCAAACATTTGAAATTTAATGATGATGATTAATTTTCGGATCTTTATATTTGTGTTTGTGAATCCGAAAATAATCTTCAGATCTTTAGGTGGCGTTTAGTTGGAAAACATTTTCTTTCATTTCATATTTCTTGTTTTGTAGGAAAAGGGAGGAGAGTTTTATTTTCATAAAACAATGGAAAATTTAGAAAACGCGTTTAGTAAGAGAAACATGTGTTTGTGTTTTCCATTTTGAAAAATTAGAAAACATGTTCAAGTATTGTCATTTTCTATATCAATTGTCTATTCACCTTTATAATATTATAAAAACATCTTCGAAACACAAAAAAAAAATACTGTAAACTAACCGACTAAATTGTAAAATAACTTAAAAAATCTAATACGAGAAAAAAAAGAATTAAAAAAAAAAGTAAAATATAATAGCAAATAACATATTTTTTTTTCAAACGACTACAATTCGACATAAAAGCATTAAATTCGACATAAAGTAAAATTTCTTATTTGATCCGTTTTATATGTTTTTATTTGTTTTTACACGTTTTTTCCATTTTGTATGTTTTTATCCATTTTGTACGTTCTTATCCGTTTTAATATGTTTCTGAACATTTGTATACGTGATTGATGAGAGCTCTTGACCGAAGGCTATATCTTCTTATTTATGGTGATGCATATGGTACTCCTAAAGGGCAGCATGTATGGAACTTAACAGAAAAAGTGTACAATTCTGAAGAGACGCTTCACAAGGTATTTTGCCATTGAATTGCCTATTCCCATTCATATCGTCTGTGTAAATTGATAATAAACTATCCATTCAGTGTGCGGCGTCAGTGTGCGGCGTCTGCACTACAATCTGTTATTGGAGACTTTTCTAATACATACTTCATTGGAATTGCTCCAATGGGACATATTGCTACAAAGCCTATTGAGAAGAATGAGGACCTTTCATCTTTCAAGGTAATGTGGAACATTTTTTTTCAAAAGAGATATAGATGTTGAAATTTACCAACAATTACAAATTAATACTAGTATGTGTGTGTGCGTGTGAGAGATAAAGAGGCAAAACAATAATATTATGCGTTTTTAGGGGCACCGAGTAAACCTTTAAATACATAGAGGTTTAGGTTTAGTGTAATTTGTTTTATGGGGCTGTTTGGATGTGTGTTGACTATAAGTCATTACAGTTAGTTGAGTGTTCGGCAACAACTGATTATACATTTGGAAAAGCAATTAAAGAGTAGCTGGAAGAAAATTGGTTTGTTAGGGCATTCATTATGGATGAATCTATTAAAGGTTTATAAAATTGACACATCTTATAATTTCATTAATTCTTAAAACTTTTTTATGTTATGAACCTATTCTTATTATGAATAAACCTTTTGAGGTTTATAAAATTGTTCCAACATTTGAATTTCATTTATTATTTAGTTAAAAACTAAAATCAAAAAAAGAAAATAAACATTATGGTTCCTCTCCAAGATCCTATACCTTTTCATGCCACCTAGGCATGAAATGGTTCCTCACTATTATATAAAAAATGGGACCTCTTCATAAATGTTTAGACCTATTTTTAAACTTCCAATTACTATCAACTTTAATCTACTACTGATAGTGATTCCACATTAAGTCTTAATTAGAAAGCACACATCCAAAATCACTCCATCTGTACTAGAACATGTTGGCACTCACTATATTTTAAAATTTGTCTATGCTTTCAGAGGTTCTTTTTTTAAATCTCAAGTGATTGCGACGAACAAGATCAACATCAAATGCAAGGATTTCGTGTGGGTAGCCAAGGATGAGTTATTGGAATACTTCCCCGAGTACAACAACTACTTAACGAAAATGATCATCAGCTGAACGAGCAACCCAAGATTTTTAAACAGTTCAATAACTTTTCTAGAATCAAATGGATGTGTTCTAGTTGTAGAGTTCCGACTCGGAAAAGCACTGTATGAATTTGGTTAGTTTGGTCCATTCTGTTACGGTATTAGAAAAGATTAAAGCTTGGATTTTAGTTTCGATTGGGAGTGTAGTGATTGTAACCTTTTACTAGACTTTCTTAAAGTCATACATTTATGTGAATTTGGTTGAGCTGCTATGTTTTGGTTGATTTTTTAACAAGAGGGAATCTTAGACGAAAAACTCTATAAATCTGTAGATACCTGAATATGAAAGTTTGCTGATTTTACTTTTACCAAGAGGTTTTATTTTATAATTCGCAACTCTTGAAGTTAAAGAGGGTTTAAATTGAATTCTAATCCAGCTTCTCCACACATCCACATGTCCTTTGCATGAATCAAGTATTGCAAGTGAACTGAAATAAAAAGAAAAAAAATCATGACTTGAATGTTCCTCTTGGAGGAAATTCATTAATTTGATGGTATTCCACGTCATTGTACATGATCTCACAGTAATGCCAAACTGGTCTTGTGGATGTGAGCTAAGTGAGTAAAGACATGAAGACTGCATTGGGTGTGGGGAGAAGGAGACAATGGTTGCTTGCAGGTCTAGACGAATGTGTATGTACTATGTATAGTATACTACTAGCCGAGTACCCGCGCCTAGCGGCAGCGGTATCTAGTTTCGACAAAATTACGGCGGCGAGTGATTTTCTTTCGAAAGACTGTATCTGTAGCGCATGGGAATCCTTTTTAAGGAGTTGTTTTTCTAATGGTATGGTTAAACATTCTTGTTAGTGTATAGCATGGTACTGGTGTATGGTGGCGGCGACAAATATTTACCGATAAATAGCTTCCTCGAGACGCTATGTTTTTGAGTTTTGTTTTTCGGTTGAAATTGAAAACCCTTTCTCGTGACATGTTGTGTGTGCCCTTTTTTGCATGGTTGCACATAATCGCCGAGTACTCGCGTCTAACAACAACTGTGTCTATCTTTTGACAAAGTTTTAGTGGCGAGTAATTTTCTTTCGATAAACTGCATTTGTAGAATTAGGAAAATCCCTTCGACAAAAATATTTTTATGATGGCATGGTTCTAAGTTATATTGGATTAAAATTTGAATATAGAATATTGAATGCTATAATAATAGTCACATGTGTGTGAGCTTTCTTTTATTTGTTAGTGGTTTAACAATAGTTTAAAGACAATAATCGTTGAGCTTTTTTTATTTGTTAGCGGTTTAACGATAGTTTAAAGACAATAGTCGTTTTTGTGTGTTTATTCGCAAAACATTTATTCATGTAATGGCTTTTCAGTTTGAGTTTTACAACATACAAACAATAATACAAAATAGTTTATAGGTTTTTAGTTAATGGGTAATAAAAGAACTCATGTAATTTTCTTATTTGACAATTGACATATTTGTTAGGAAAAGCTCTAATACACAATCAAGGCAATTTAATTGTGTTTTGGGAACATCTTTTGATCATACGTCTTTATCTATACCATCTTATAATGCATAAAGGACTTCTATAATCAGTATACTTAATTTTAAGCCTTACAAGTTTAGAAGCTTAAAGTACAAGTTATTCAAACACATCAAACACAATTAATACCATAAATGAATATAATTAAACATTTACAAGTTTAGAAGCTTAAAGTACACACCACCTTTTAATTCTAACATACAATTAACACTAATATTAAATATTAAGCGAGGCACTTTTTCTGTCAAAGGCGAGAATGGGGTTGTTAGAATCTTGTACGTTTGCTTAAAAGAGGCAGTTGACACTTCTTTTAAGTTATCATATGAGCCGATCGATGGTCATTGTCCAAGAGTGCGTGGACGAATATTAGCATATTATGGGGGTGACTATCTAGATAGCTGCATCGGTTATGATAAAGAATTATACAAGGCTTTAGTATTTGAAATCGATTCAACTAAGTTAGAGAAATGCGAGGCTCTTGCATTGAAGAAGTTCTCGATGGCTGTACCCACCAACGGCGTCCTTGTGTTCGATGCATACCTTGAAGATGTTGATTCTGGGGAAATGATTGTGAATGGGACGCACCAATTTCATGAGAAAGATGAAGGTAAAGACAGCAAGTGGATTATAAAAGGAAATACGTGTTGTTTCACTCTCACAGTTGATTGGATCCGTAGTGAAGGTTGCAGTTAAGGTAAGATGAAATCTGATAACATATTAACATTCAGCTTGCAACATCACACATTTGTATCCTAATAGCATATTTTCAACACTATGAGTCATGTACGGATGTTCCCATTTCCAGACACCCTTAATTTTTTGTTTGTTTGTTTTTGGTATTGTAGTTATGAAGATTGGGGAGTTGATGAGTTGATTGAGGAAGACTCTTGACAAGTTGGTGGTGATTAAACACACTACATTGGCCATCCCCTGTTCACTAGTGTTCAATATGGATGGCTAGGCTCTCTTTTGCAAGCGGATAATATAGTCTTAGGTAGTAGCTTAACCTATGTTAGTCAGAATTCTAGCAGTATTAGTCTGTATGTGAATGTGTTGAAATCACTTGGATGTTGGAGTCGTAAACTCTAGTTGTTGATATTTTGAACTTTGGTTAGTGGTGCTGATAATGTTAACTTGGATTGTTGTTGGTAATCTTTGAACATATACTCTTGTTTAAACGGAGCAGTTTAGACTCACGGTTAAATGAGTTAAGTTGATTAGTCTGTCCTTATCCTTTGCATTTGCATCACTAATTCTGTCTGCGGCTGATTCATTTGGTGATAGCCTCTAGCAGAAAGTCTTGAGTAAATGAATGAAGTAACTAAGGGCAATCTGAAATAATTCATCATGACAATAACTAATCACTCAAAGGTAGTGTTACTACATTTATAGAACATCACGAGCATAACAGTGAATAAACATAAACGCAATATACATTTCGTCTGGTCTAAAGGAGTGTTTAGGGTTATTTATTCATAACTACTTACCTACTTAAGTTTTAATAAGCATTTTGAATAATCAAACTCAAAGACATTTAATGAACATGTGTTTGGGAGTGTTTTTTAAGTGCTTATCTGCTTATTTAACAGACTTGAGTGTAACAATGTGGATAACAATATAGGTTGTGGTTACCAAGTAAAGATCAAGGTAGTCGAGCTGAAGCTCTTGAAGGGTGTTCATGAGCGCTGGTCGAACCCTCTCTGGGGATAAATCAGAGCACCTAAGTTTCGTCAAAGAAAATTGCAAATATTTAAGAACTTAATAAACTCGATTTTAAGAAGTAAATGTTCGCTAAATTTTGATCCACTAACCCCAAACTATAAGTCCAATCACATATATATGGGTTAAAATTGACAGAAATACATTTGTAAGTAGATGGAACCAAGTGTGATACCATAACTTGGATGTGACGAAAAGATCCTTCCTTTCGATTCCTGCATCCATAGCTGCCTTAAGACCTTGCCCTACCTACAAATACAGTCGAAAGAAGCCATAACTAATATGAAGACAAAAGTTGAATCAAAGCTAAGTTCAATGATTTTAGACTTCCTTTTCCAAGACCGCCTTTTTCTTTAGAGTTTAGCACTTCCATTGAACCCATGCTATTTTCTTTTTGTCTGTACCATCTCTTCCCCAAAAAAAATTGGGCTCGGGAAGCTTCAATCCTCCTATTAACCGTCTTGCTCATCTTGAACATTGACATGAAGTATGTTCCAAGACACCTTTGTAAGCGTTAGCCTGCCGCCTATAGACAAAAGCTTTACCTTCCATGTCGCCAATTTATTTTGAACTTTCTGAATTATATCTTCCCAGTTGTTGGTACGATTCATGTTGTTTCCCGCTGGCAATCCTAGTTACTTGAAAGGAATATTTGCGAACGAGCATCCAATGATACCAGACGTGTTTTTTATGTGTTGCATCGGCACACCAACTCCATATAATTTTGACTTAAACTAAGAAAAAACAATTAAGAATTACTATAAGAATTACTTATGGAGGTTTTATTGTTTTAACACACTATTGCTCTAAAACTCAGCTGCAATTACATTTGCCAATGAACCTGGAATCATGAAAGGCACCAGATATTTCCCGATTAAATATCACTATGTTCGAGAATAAGTCGAGATAGGTGAAATCGAGTTACTCAAAGTTCACACAGATGATAATTTAGCAGATCCTTTTACGAAGCCTTTACCTGGCACTAAGCTTTATAAGCTTGCTGAAGGCATAGGAGTTCCTTTAGCTGATAGTTTCATGCCCATTTGTGATTAGTATTTGGATAAAGGATGTAATGTACAATTATTATTTCAATGGAATAAAATATTGGTTATGTTTATTTGTCATTGTCTTAATAATATATCCTGTATTTGCATGTTTAAATCCATGAATAAATTATTAGTCTAAATTGTCCGTTGTCGGTTAATGAGATGGGAATATCATTAAACTAAGACAAATTTGAGTATTGGTTACAATATACTTGAAAGTATATTGATGCGTAGTCATACCAATTTCACATGATATTCAATGAATTGAATATAGGACTTATCCCAACTGCAGGATTTCACATTTATGTGAATCATGTTTAAAGTTATTCTCAGACTTGAGATACCAGATAAGTGTCATGGATGTAGTGCATTTCTATAAAGCAATTTACTGCTAACCCGTAACTGGTAGTCATAAGCATTGTTTTCAGAAGTGTTGCAAAGTTCATGGGTTATTCTTGTAGTCAAGAGAGAATTTGTTCCATCGAATTTGTTTTGAAGTTTAATAGTGCTGGCCCCCTCGTAGGGTTGACAAAATGTTTGCGTGGCCACACTCAAAGTCTATCTGGAGTACGTTCAGATGTTTTGGTAATTTTGTTCAATCATTAAGAAACCAGAAACGAAAAGTTAATAAAGAATGATTAATCTCATATCTTTATTAATGCAGTGTTAGTAACAAAAGGATAATTATAATGATGAATCATTAAAGGTTTTCCAGAGAACCTAGCTCGAGTCATATTAGGGGCATTGGAGTGTTGCAAGACGCCAACCAATGTCATTACACCATTAATAAATATACACAAGTGGGAGCTGTTAAATTGTGTATATATATTAATAGTGTATGTCTCGTATTGAACCCGAGACCTCGGGATTGCACGCATTACAAATGAGTATTAAGAAATAATAATTGATATATATTAATAGTTATATACATAATTGTTTACAACTAGAAGGACTTAACGGTCATTAGTTATTAACCGTATGGACTAACTATCGTTAAATGTAAACAAGAAGGACTAATATGAAATTAGATGCCAAGAAGGATCCGGAAGACCCTCTTGGATCTCTATGGCCGGTCGACTAGGGTTGGGAAACCTAATCCAAGTCAAACTCGTCCTCCAAGTTTCTATTAGTATATAAACAAACACAAGGGTAATTGTTTGGCTAATCTTTTGTGCACACAATTGTCATTAAATTGTTTTTTTCTCCTCTTTGTCTCAAAATCCGATCGAACACCCCTAGTTCCTTAGGGTTTCGATTTTTTGTGAATCAAAAATCCTTCTATTTGATTTTACTTGCATAAACTTAATTGAAAGCAGTGGATTGGCCAAGTAGTACGTGGCATCATCTGATTATTACTTTAGAGCTCTATATCGAGATTTAAAATAACTGAACCTTCAACATGGTCACAACAGTTTTAATGTGCCAATATGAACACACACAAATTGAGAAAGAATTGGTGATAATGAAATTGACATAACTGTTGCATGTTTATATGGATCATCTTTTCTAGTCTTGCTTAGCTCAATAGTGAACATTGAGAACCAACATTGAAGTAAATTATTTTTCATTAATTTTTTTGCAGAGTAAGAAGTCAGCTGGTGAAGCTTCAACAGCAGCTGCTGCCCGCAAGCAGAGTAAGAAGTCAGCCGGTGAAGCTTCAACAGCAGCCGCTGCCCGCAAGCAAAAAGAAGTCACCACCGGTAAACTTTTTATTATTCTTTTTCTTGTCTTAAGTTATTATTGATTGATTATATGTTATAATAGATGTTTGTAGAGTAATAATAAAAAGAGTTGCCCCTAAAAATAGAAGCAGGAGTGGGGTTTATCCTCTAAGGAGAAAGGTTCNTTACTGGTCATAATATTACCAAGTTGTGATTAGCACCAAAGGAAAGAGCGAGTCGATCACGTGTACCGTGTTTTACAAGTTTAATGCGTCTATTTATTTAAGCCCATTATTAATTAATTAATCTAAATTCCAAAGCAACTATCGCATATCCTTAAACAACTAACATTCGAGTTTTGATACGAGCAATTTGAGGTAATTACATTCCTACTCCTTAAATCTCTGCATCGTTCTTGATATTTGTTTTTCTGTAATTATATTGTTTGTTTTCGATACTAGCGCTAGATGAATATTGGTTTTTATCTCTATAGTTTTCAAAATGAACATCTCCAATAGTATGTTTTCGTAAACTCGATTTATACAATTTTGTTCAGTTTTCTGTATAATTATGTATTACTGTTTACATAAAGATCGTGATATTATTATACAATGACATAAATGGCCTTGTACCATGCATGAGAGTCGAGAAATTGTTCAGTTTTTGTAATTTGCCCCGAACTGATTTTTAGTGTACTTTCTAAAAATTATCAAAGTTTGCCCCCTCGACCATAAATTTCTGACGCTGCCCTTGTCTGCATGCATATATTTTGTGATATGCACCACACATTTTGTAGTGTGCGCGCATATACCTTTCATATATTAAATAGCTCCACATATGACATATTAAATAGGTTTACGTAAACGCAAGGGTTTGCAAAAATATTAAAAAAAAATAAAATAAAAATCAATTTTTTAGCTATGGGTTTGATGATGTTAATGTAAAGTTTGTTGCTTTATTAGTTTTAGTGAATTGGGATTCATTGTTTTTGTCTATTGAGCTAAATTTTTATTATTTTTTGCTATTGAAATTTCTATATTCAACTCTTAATTGAAAGAGTAGTTGTTGAAATTGGTTTTGGATATAAAACTAAGAATTTAGTAATTGACACATATTATGATTTTGATTTGTTACTAGACGATATTCCTACTTCAACAACAATGAAAGAGGTGCCTAGAACAAGAGACCAAATTATAAAGAAATATGGAAGAACTATGCTACGTATGGAAATTGGTTTTCTTTTAAATAAAGCACTGCAAAAGACTCGTCGTCCTCACTTAAAGGACGAAGTTTGCGTCTTTGAACGTCTAGAAGGGCGTCGCAAACATTATGGTGACTACCTATGGTATGTAATTTTTTTTTTTTTTTTTTTTTTTTACTTTCTTTGGTATGAGTTTTATCTTTAGAATGATTTGAAATTTGGTAATTATAACAGCTATAATATCTTGTGCGTATGCGAGTTGTTACGATCAAAAGATCCAAATCTTTTTGAGAAGACACAACCAAAAAGTATCGCAGAGGTAAAGTATTGTTTTCTTATCATGGCTTTTTGAATATGCTCATTTTTTAAATGTATATATATCTTGGTTTCAGTCTCATATTTTATTATTTTAGGAGATCAAGCATAATTTTCCGAAATCAGAAATGATAAAAGAACTCAATATACATGATGTTGGATTCTTATCTTTCACGTTAGACGGGAAGTGGATTGCAGAGGTATTTTTTTTTCCTCTTATTTTCCAAACTTTTTTAAAACATATAGTACAACTAGTTTATTAACCCGTGAAATTCATGGGATTAAATTGAAAACCATCAAATAGTAGTTTTGTTATTATTATGGAAAGAATATTTTAAAGCGATTGATTTGTATTTTAAAGCGATTGATTTGTGTGATATCCTGTGAATAAATGATATGTTAGATGTATCCCCAAATTTAAAGCGATTGATTTGTGATATCCCCAAATTCATGTGAATATTTTAAAGCGATTGATTTGTCATATCCCCAAATTCCACTTCGATCATAATTTCCCCCAAATCTTTCACAATACGCATTTCCACTCATTTACTAAACGCGTCTTGTTTGACTACTTTAATCTAAAGGGTAAAGGAACTACCGCATATTCATCAGCTATTTCTCTTGCTTCTTTCCTAATATCAACATTTTTGTCTGGGTTCCATTGCAAAGCTAAGAATAATAGATACTCATTTAATCTCTACTATGGATGTTGTCTTTGAAATACCCAAAATCTTGTACCAGTAGGACTGATGGCTTTAGCAATATTTGTGCAGCTGACTTTTATATATGCAGCAACTCCCTCCTAATCTTTTGTAGTTTAATTTGGATTTACCTGCGGTAAAAGTGAATTTACTTAATATAAGAGTTGTGGACTATAAACCTTCATATTTTTCTACCTCTTGTATAATGAGTGTGGCATTATAGAGAACAAACGTAAAACTAAAATCCTGAACCATAACTTCAATATGTTCTTTATCAATGGTAAGAACTTATGTGCAAGGGTTTAGGGCATCTTATTCTCTACCAAACTAAATTAAAAGCTTACATAACCCAAACTAAAGATGAACACTATGGACCGCATAATTAGAAGGCAGGCTGCCTTGTAGTCCTTTACAACAATCTTGTCTATTGTCATTCCTAAATCTCCATAGAACAGAAATAGTTAGCTGAAAGGTTTCCTAAAAGCTCAGCCCGTGAAGTCCTGTAAATCGTGGCGTGTTAGTTAAGCTGAACACCGAGAAATGACATATGTCATGAAAATCTGCAGTAAAAGTGCAGGAAGGACCGAAGGAGGGATAAAATGTTTATGGGAGAGGCAGGTGAAAAAAGGGGAGGGAGGATCTGCTTATTTTTTTTGTTTTAGTCCGAAAATTTGGCTTCTTCCGCCGAAAACAATACCAAAAATAATGTATAATTTGAATTGTTAAAGCAAAATGGCAAATGTAGACATATTAAAATTTGAGTATTGATTTTTTAGAGGGGCATAATGGTCTTTTTCATACTCTCCTTTATTAGAATATATAGATTCTCACCTAGATTCTTCTTCTACACCTTTTTTTTTTGCAGAGGATCCGTAAGAATCTGAAAGACGGTATAGTCGCATGGTCACCAATTGCAGTTGCGAAAAGGGCAATAGTAGATTTCCCGACACGGGATATAGACTCAGAGATGCGTGCGGATCATGTTCGATCCAGTTATATTAGAGACTCAATAGTTAATATGCTCGAGTATTCTGGAGTTGTAGTGAGCAGCACAATGTGCAATGATCAGGTGAAGTAGCTGTGTCAATGTTTGCTATATATTATCTATATGTGTATGTATAAAAATTACATATATAATATATAAGTTACACATATTTTGCAGTCCCTAAATGTGGTAAGA
Organism: Artemisia annua; assembly: GCA_014162995.1. NCBI lineage: Eukaryota > Viridiplantae > Streptophyta > Magnoliopsida > Asterales > Asteraceae > Artemisia > Artemisia annua. The sequence goes on along the minus strand of LBNU01022154.1, from coordinate 298,148 downwards.
AAATACTTTCTTGAAGAAGATTCACAATCTCTTTTTGTTATCGAGGGAGAAGTTTCACGTAGAGTACGACCAAACAATGTCCACGCAGATCTTGCAGCTATTTGGTACTTTACTTGCTCACTTTATCGATTCGTGTGTGTAGTTTCCTAAACCTTTTCTATGTATGGACTGTTTGTGGTATTATTAACTATTTTATCAAGATATATTCTTTAATGGCTCTGCATATGTATGGCTCTTTGTAGTCAGGGATACATCTCACTAATGATATGATATATGTAGGTGTGGTATTTACGTGCAAAAAGCAGAATGGTTCATATATGTGAGCCCGCTACGACAGCGAGAGTACATTAAAAAGTGCTTCAAAGTAAGTAACTTTTACACAACTGATAACATGTTCAAAAAGAGTATTGGACTAGAATCTGAATACTGATTCTTTTCTAGGTTGTTGAAGGTTATTATGAAGATGAAAGTTTTGCGGGTTATAGAAATTTTAAGAATGAGGACCACCCTGCAATGGCTTATCTTGGATATCAAACGTCTGATGACGAACAAACAAAGTTAGCTGTATTGTGGGAAAGATTTGATTTAATATCTGTGGAAGAAGGTATATATGTTGTTCATTTATTCTGTATTTTATTTGTGAAAAAAAAAATGTGATTACCAGAATTTATTTTGTTGCAATTATCCTTCCACGTCTTTTGATATAGCAATCTAGCTTTCAACTCATTTGACCTGTTCCTTTTTGACTTGAAATTATATCTAATTCTTAACCTATCTATAAGTGATGAAACATGTCCCACATCTATTTCTATTCTAACAGGATTGGTTAAAAAAGCTAATTTTCACATTTTTCTTTTTGTCAGTCATGCCTGCTGGATGTGGATGTAGTCCTGAAGCGGTCTTTGAGTGTGCTATAAAGTAAATGTTATTTTCCTATCAACTTGCTATAGTCAGATTTTTATTTACTAATTTTTTAATGTTTGTTTCATAAAATGAGACACCCAACTTTCAAGTCGAGTCTGATACTTATTCATAGTTAATGCTTTGGGTTGTGTTCTTAACAGATTTGAGTACTTGAAAAAGAATAGATATTCTGATTGTACACTTGAAATTGATGAGATGCTATCTCCTGAGGTATTCTTACTTGAAAAAATATGGATGTTCTTCCATTACTAGTGGCTAATTGCTATAGTGTATTGAATTTTCATTAATTTGAAATCTTGAATAGGGGAACAATTTTGTGAGTCTACTAAGGGTACATGCTGCTGTTCATAGAATTTTGGAGAAACACATGTTCGAGGTCATGGTAAGGCTTTCTTTCCGTTTCAATGTTAACTTTCTCATCTTTGGCCCCTACAGGCATTAGTTCTCAATCTTGTTATTGCTTTCTTGTTCTTTAGCCCCAACAACAGGCATTAGTTGGCAGAGAACGTGAGATGGGAATGCATTTACTACAATTTACTGAGGTAACACGAACTTCTTAATGAAGTTTTACTACTTTGAACATAAAAAACCTTAGTTGAAGTTCTGAAGCATAGTTATCTGGAATTGAATAGTTGGTTTTATTTCTCTAGGTTACGTTATAGTTTCTTCTATTATGCTCTTTAATGTATAATAAAGCCATCTGGTCTCATGCTTAAGGGTAAGCAATAATACAAAACAAAATGTAGCGAACCAGAGTGTTTGGAATAATGAAACAAATTATTATACCAATTAAAAAACCTAGTTTGGTTTTTAACTGGGCATATACATTGGGATGTATATATAGTACTAAATTTGATTGCCTACATTAGGGGACATTAAACAAATGTAGATGAAAAAAATGAAGTGAAAAGTTTGCTTTCTGTTATTTAAAATAGATTTTCTACTTATGTTATATAAAGTATATTCTTGTTTTAATAATCTAACCTTCTTTTCCAGATTATAGAAGAGTCTTTTCTAACTTTCACGCCCCATTTGGTGTGTGAATACGTTTGGAAATTATCCAAGAACTTTATCAGTTATAGCCGTGAGGTATATTACATACATATGCTTTTTCTCATACATATTGAATGTAATTTTCGCTTCTCATTAACCAAAGTTAGTTTTCAAGAAGTTAATTTTATTTCAATAAAAAGGGCAAACATGAAGATTTTTTTGTTCCAGTTTAGCATAATTTCAAAAGTTTTGCTAGGTTAAAGAGTTTGCTTTTGGGAAAGCAGACCATTGTAATATTGTCTTGTCAAATGTTTTTTTAAACAATATTGAATTGAATTTCTGGTTCTCTTAAACCAAGTTAATTAAAAAAAAAATTTGATTTTTTAAGACTGATTATTTTGGCAGGTTCGGCCTAGTGAGATCAGCCTTTTGCTGTGTGAGGCAACTAAAATGGTGATGGATAAATGCTTTGATCTTTTGGGGATCACTCCGGTAGGCTTTCATCTTGTAGATTTTTTCGGGTTTGACTTTTGTTTGTTTTTGGGCCTTTTTTTTTCCTCTTTTTTGTGGAAGGCCGTATTCAAGATATATTTATTAGGTTTATGTTCTTTAATTTAAACTGGTATGGTTGATAACATTACAACTCAATATCATACTATTGAATTGAATTGGTTCATGTTTAAATAGTTCAAGTAAACTATAAAAATGATTTTTCTTCACCGTATCACATTTTAAATAACTCGAAAAGTTAATCACTCTTTTTTTATGTAGGAATCCTCAAAAGGCTTGCACTCATACTTGAAACGGCAAAGTGGTAAACCTATTCCCATCCGAGAACATTGCATTTCTTGGCCTATTTCTGGGTAAGTCAAAAATAATTGATATTTTCTACACTGACTTCATTTCATTTCATGCAATTTAAGTAAAATATATGGTTGTTTGCATAATGATTTTCTTTAAAGGTTCGGTCATTATGTAATATGCAATATGCAATTGGAATTTTATATATATAAATAATTTTTGTATATATAAAAATAAATTTAAAATATTTATAAAATGTAACTATTTAATTAGTTTTCTATTAAGTTTTGGAAAGACTAGTTCCACGGTGTTTGCGTCATTTTTAAATCTGATTAAGCAAAACTAATAAGATCAGTTAAAGCCATCTTTTAGTGACTCAAAGCTCCACCGTTTTCATTTGTTATTTCTTGTTTATTTTTTATGTAAGAGATGGNGTTTATTTTTTATGTAAGATGGGAAAAACTCCGAACCCGACAGAGAATCCGATACCCGACCCTGATTTGACCGTGTAATCCCCGAGTTGACCGGGTATGGGGATGGGTGCGGGAGTCCATGATACTGAAAAGCGGGTATGGAGGCGGGTATGGTAATACCTTCGGATCCCCGTCCCCGTCCCCGAATATATTTTCTGTACAAAATACATTATATGTGGACAAATTATTTGTTAAGGTTTGATGGACAAATTATTTATTAACTAGTATTTTATTATGGTGATGCTTTAACTTTTTAAATTTTACATTATTTGTTTGTTTTTGGGTTTGAAGTTGCAAGGTGGTATAAGCTAAAAATGATAGTGTTATATACTACTGTAGCTAGTAAATATATAAGTAGTAGAAGTACCTTTTAGTAGAATTTGAACTACTTTGGAGCATCTGGTAATGATCTTTATATGCGAAATAATTTTACTTCGTTTTCTTATCAGACTCAAGTACCATTTGAAATATATTTAAGATGTCAATTATGTAACGGGGAGGGGAAAAATCCCCGATTCCCCATTGGGGATGGGGATGGGGACATAATTGTGACCCCTGACGGAGATGGGGACGGGGACGGGGAACTATTTAACTCGAGTTGAAGGATTTTTATAAAGAATCGCTAAGATCACTGTTTATAAATTGATGGGGACATAATTGTGACCCCTGACGGAGATGGGGACGGGGACGGGGAACTATTTAACTCGAGTTGAAGGATTTTTATAAAGAATCGCTAAGATCACTATTTATAAATTGAATGAACAGAAATTAGTTTTCTCCAAAGGTGAGGTTTATGTAAAATTAACAAATGCATTTTCATTAGACAAATATTATTGACATAATAATATGATTGCTCTCGGTTACAAAATAATGCTAAGAAAAGGCACTACTTAAAAAAAAGAATGTATACATAATTTGATTAACAAGTGTTTTTCATGCTTAGAGTCTATTGTATACATAATGTTGTTATCCGATCCTTAGTTAAATTTATTTTTAATTAGTGATGGTTGTTTTGGTTTTCAACAGGCCAAATCCGAAGTCTCAATTGACTCCCCGTTTTGAAATTTTCTCTTTGATGGTCGGAGTCTCCCATCCAAAGTTTGAGATGGGAAATCTCTTTGGATACATCACACTATCCGATAAGGATANGGCAAAAACTCCGAACCCGACAGAGAATCCGATACCCGACCCTGATTTGACCGTGTAATCCCCCGAGTTGACCGGGTATGGGGATGGGTGCGGGAGTCCATGATACTGAAAAGCGGGTATGGAGGCGGGTATGGTAATACCTTCGGATCCCCGTCCCCGAATATATTTTCTGTACAAAATACATTATATGTGGACGAATTATTTGTTAAGGTTTGATGGACAAATTATTTATTACTAGTATTTTATTATGGTGATGCTTTAACTTTTTAAATTTTACATTATTTGTTTGTTTTTGGGTTTGAAGTTGCAAGGTGGTATAAGCTGAAAATGATATAGTGTTATATACTACTGTAGCTAGTAAATATATAAGTAGTAGAAGTACCTTTTAGTAGAATTTGAACTACTTTGGAGCATCTGGTAATGATCTTTATATGCGAAATAATTTACTTCGTTTTCTTATCAGACTCAAGTACCATTTGAAATATATTTAAGATGTCAATTATGTAACGGGGACAGGGACGGGGATGGGGATGGGGACATAATTGTGACCCCTGACGGAGATGGGGACGGGGAACTATTTAACTCGAGTTGAAGGATTTTTATAAAGAATCGCTAAGATCACTGTTTATAAATTGAATGAACAGAAATTAGTTTTCTCCAAAGGTGAGGTTTATGTAAAATTAACAAATGCATTTTCATTAGACAAATATTATTGACATAATAATATGATTGCTCTCGGTTACAAAATAATGCTTAGAAAAGGCACTACTTAAAAAAAAGAATGTATACATAATTTGATTAACAAGTGTTTTTCATGCTTAGTGTCTATTGTATACATAATGTTGTTATCCGATCCTTAGTTAAATTTGTTTTTAATTAGTGATGGTTGTTTTGGTTTTCAACAGGCCAAATCCGAAGTCTCAATTGACTCCCCGTTTTGAAATTTTCTCTTTGATGGTCGGAGTCTCCCATCCAAAGTTTGAGATGGGAAATCTCTTTGGATACATCACACTATCCGATAAGGATGCTTTACTATCGGATGTATGGTGTTGTAGGGATGAGGATGATTTCGGTCATGTTGCTTATTTTCACCATGAGTGGGATGATTCAGTAGGTATCCACGGCACTTCGTTTTTGTCTTTTGATAATACGAGCTCTATGCCTACCGTTTCATTTTCTTCGCCAGTCGAGATAGCCGTGTTCTTTTTGTAACGACAAAGGAAAAAGATGCTTGTTTTCAGCTTTGTGATTGCAAGAAAGAGGTACCACTGCCTGAAATTTGGGATGGTGATGATAAAAGTATAAAACAAGGTATTTTTTCCGCTAAAGGTGATGTTGGGGAAGTGGGCATCTTTTATATTTGCTTAAAAGACGCAGTAGACATATCTATGTGTTTATCGTATGAGCCGACTTTTGACCATCTAAAAGTATCTGGTAGCATACTTGCGTATTATGGTGGAGACGCCCTTGATGGTAAAGATTTTGATAAAGAGTTTTTTAAGGCCAAAATTTATCATACTGAATCAACTACTTTAGAAGCAAGCGGTTCTCTTCCATTGAGTAGATCCAGGTTGTCTGTACCCAGAAGTGGCATTCTTGTGATCGATGCATACTTCAAAGATGCTGATTCTGGGGAGATTCTTGTGAAAAAAAAGCGCGAATTCCCTGCAAAAGATTATAGTGGTCTGGAATCCTGCAGCTGGCATATCGAGGGCACAAAATGCACTTTCAATCTTAAAGTGGTCTGGAACCCGGCAGCAAATAAGGTACGATAAAATTTGATACCAGATTGTGAAAGTGATGTTTTAGTGTTTGGAAATCGTAACTTTGTATGACGTGCTTACTGGCTTGTTATGGATAGAACGATTTACATATATGAGCTATTGTTATGGATAGCCCGTTAGTATATTTATTATGTAGGCCTAGCACATATATACATACACGTTGTCATCTAGTAGTCATGTACGGATGTTCCCATTTCCAGACACCCTTAATTTTTTGTTTGTTTTTGGTATTGTAGTTATGAAGATTGGGGAGTTGATGAGGTTGATTCTGGAAGACTCTTGAGAAGTTGGTGGTGATTAAACACACTACATAGGCCATCCCCTGTTCACTAGTGTTCAATATGGATGGCTAGGCTCTCTTTTGCAGGCGGATAATATAGTCTTAGGTAGTAGCTTAACCTATGTTAGTCAGAATTCTAGCAGTATTAGTCTGTATGTGAATGTGTTGAAATATTTGGATGTTGGAGTCGTAAACTCTAGTTGTTGATATTTTGAACTTGGATTATTGTTGGTAATCTTTGAACATACTCATGTTTAAACGGAGCAGTTTAGACTCACGGTTAAACGAGTTAAGTTGATTAGTCTGTCCTTATCCTTTGCATTTGCATCACTAATTCTGTCTACGGCTGATTCATTTGGTGATAGCTACTCTAGCAGAAAGTCTTGAGTAAATGAATGAAGTAACTAAGGGCAATCTGAAATAATTCATCATGTACAATTAAAATTCCATCAAAGGTACTGTTACTCTTTATAGATACATCACGATCATAACGTGATATTATAATACTATAAACGCAAATTACAGTTCGTCTGGTCTAAAGGAGTGTTTAGGGTTATTCTATTCATAACACTTTCCTACTTAAGTTTTAATAGCATTTTGAATAATCAAACTCAAAAGGACATTTAAGAACCATGTGTTTGGGAGTGTTTTTTAAGTGCTTATCCTGCTGTATTTAACAACTGCAGTTTAACAATGTGGATACAATACTAGTTGTCGTTACCAAGTAAATATCCTAAGGTAGTCGAGCTGAAAGCTCTTGAAGGGTGTCATGAGCGCTGGTCTAACCCTCTCTGGAGGATAAATCAGAGCACTCAAGTTTCGGTCAAAAAAATCAATATTTAAGAATTAATAAACTCGTTTTAAGAATTAAATGTTCGCTAAATTTTTGATCCAACTAACCCCAAACTATAAGTCCATATCACATATATATGGGTTAAATTTTCAGAAATACATTTGTAAGTAGATTGGAACCAAGTGTGAACCATAAACCTTGGATGGGACGAAAGATCCTCCTTTCGATTCCTGCATCCATAGCTGCCTTACCTTGCCTACCTACAAATAACAGTGAAAGAAGCCATAACTAAAAAAAAAAAAATTAAATTTATGAAGACAAAGTTGAATCCAAAGCTAAGTTCAATTGATTTTGACTTCTTTTCCAAGACGCCTTTTCTTTTAGGTTTAGCACCATCTTCCATTGAACCCATGCTATTTTCTTTTGTCTTGTCCATCTCTTCCCCAAAAAAAATTGGCTCGGAAGCTTTCAATCTCCTATAACTGTCTTGCTCATCTTGAACATTGACTTGAAGTATGTTCCAAGACACCTTGTAAAGCTTTAGCCTCCGCCTTATAGACAAAAGCTATTACCTTCCATTCGCCAAATTTATTTTAACTTTTGTATTTAATTCTCTCCTATGTTACTGATGTGTTAGTTTTCCCGACTGGCATCCTAGTTACTTGAAAGAATATTCGCGACGAGCATCCAATGATACCAGAAGATGTTTTTTATGTGTTGATTCGGCACACCAACTCCATATAATTTTGACTTGAACTAAGAAAAAACAATTAAGAATTACTATAAGAATTACTTATGGAGGTTTTATTGTTTTAACACACTATTGCTCTAAAACTCAGCTGCAATTACATTTGCCAATGAACCTGGAATCATGAAAGGCACCAGACATTTCCCGATTAAATATCACTATGTTCGAGAATAAGTCGAGATAGGTGAAATCGAGTTACTCAAAGTTCACACAGATGATAACTTAGCAGATCCTTTTACGAAGCCTTTACCTGACACTAAGCTTTATAAGCTTGCTGAAGGCATAGGAGTTCCTTTAGCTGATAGTTTCATGCCCATTTGTGATTAGTATTTGGATAAAGGATGTAATGTACAATTATTATTTTAATGGAATAAAATATTGGTTATGTTTATTTATCATTATCTTAATAATATATCCTGTATTTGCATGTTTAAATCCATGAATAAATTATTATTCTAAATTGTCCGTTGTCGGTTAATGATATGGGAATATCATTAAACTAAGACAAATTTGAGTATTGGTTACAATATACTTGAAAGTATATTGATGTGTAGTCATACCAATTTCACATGATATTCAATGAATTGAATATAAGACTTATCCCAACTGCAGGATTTAACATTTATGTGAATCATGTTTAAAGTTATTCTCAGACTTGAGATACCAGATAAGTGTCATGGATGTAGTGCATTTCTATAAAGCAATTTACTGCTAACCCGTAACTGGTAGTCATAAGCATTGTTTTCAGAAGTGTTGCAAAGTTCATGGGTTATTATTGTAGTCAAGAGAGAATTTGTTCCTTCGAATTTGTTTTGAAGTTTAATAGTGCTGGCCCCCTCGTAGGGTTGACAAAATGTTCGCCTGGCCACACTCAAAGTCTATCTGGAGTACGTTCAGATGTTTTGGTAATTTTGTTCAATCATTAAGAAACCAGAAACGAAAAGTTAATAAAGAATGATTAATCTCATATTTTTATTAATGCAGTGTTAGTAACAAAAGGATAATTATAATGATGAATCATTAAAGGTTTTCCAGAGAACCTAGCTCGAGTCATATTAGGGGCATTGGAGTGTTGCAAGACGCCAACCAATGTCATTACACCATTAATAAATATACACAAGTGGGAGCTGTTAAATTGTGTATATATATTAATAGTGTATGTCTAGTATTGAACCCGAGACCTCGGGATTGCACGCATTACAAATGAGTATTAAAAAATAATAATTGATATATATTAATAGTTATATACATAATTGTTTACAACTAGAAGGACTTAACGGTCATTAGTTATATATATATGTATCCCAGATTCTACTAATTTTCTACATGGTTTATCTGACTCGCCAAATAAACAGCTAGACAAGAAAAATCAAACATACTTGCTCTCACTTCCAAATAATCTTTTTTCTATCCAAGTAACAAATAGCTCAATAAACAATTTAACAAGCGATGCAAATACTTTACAGGCTTGCAACAACCAATTCCACATTCGAATTCGATAAACTAACATTCCTATACGATCCACATCCTACAACTCCATTATCAACCAAACACAACATAAAACCCTAGAATTCAAATCAATCACGCGAATTTAAAAAAGTTTACGCCATACAGTGAATTTAACACAATTGTTCAAGCTAACATGCTTTCACTCTAACCGCACATAAAAGTTTACAGCATACAGAGAAAATTATCATACAAAAAATAGTTATTGACAATTAATTATGTTTTCTAAGGGTTTAAAATCCTCAGAGAAAATTAATGCTATTGTTTGTTTTATTATTCTACTATGCCTCACTGACTTGTAAGGAAAGAAGAACTCTGCATTTCCTTTATTTATATAAATACAAGCCTTGTTGTTTTCCCAACTCAAACTTTTGGGGGGCCCACAACCCATCAGCCCCTGACTAAACATATACTGTAATAACACAATTAAACTAACCCTAAACATAAAACCCTAAAATAAATTGAATAAATAAAAACACATACAGTATCTTGGCTTTTGACATCAATTTCAAACTCAGTCCTATTCATAGTCTTGACACGAAGCTTGATGGTTCTTGAAGGCATATTTCTTGAAGCTTCACGACGCTTGATGGTTCTTGACAGCTGCTATTGAAGCTTCACCTGAAGACATCTTTCTTTCAATCGGTAACTTGAAAGAATAATAAAATAGAATGAAGTTTTTGTGAGTTTTTTTTTGCGACCAACCGACGTATTGAAAATCTGATGAATGTTTATGTTTATGTACCCCAATCAACCGACTTAGGTTTTTTCTTTCTTTTTTTTTTGTCCTTGCTTTTTTTTTCAATCGCCCAGTCCCGCCGAGACTTCAGTCTTCAAGTCATTAGTCTTCAGTACCATGTTAGTTGTTGAGGAGTCTTGGGGTTCAGTGAGTATTGTCATCCTCACTGAACCCATCACCTTCTTCTTGGCTTAGATCACACTCACTGAGTACCGCCTCACTTAATGGAGAACCTTTCTTTCTTAGGCTCGGTCTAAGCATCCTGAAGATGACTCACTGAGTTACTGTTCATTCAGTGACTTGTTTACACTTAGGGGATTTTACGTTCAAATCATTGTAGGAGGAAGATTGAGGAATTCAGTGACCCAACAATCTCCCCCTATTTGAACATACAAATAGCCTAAGTGTTTCTTGATTCAGCATGAGTTGGTAGGGGTCTTCTTCTCTTGCTGAATGTCTGTTGTAATTATAAGTAGGACATAACTTTAAACAAAACATCAAAGTTTATTCATAGCTATTAAAATTCCTACAAATTAAAAATAAAAGATAGTTGATGTAGATCAAATGTTCAATTGATAGCCAAGTGCCTCAAGCTTAGCTTTCTTTGATCTCAGGATGTGTCTCTCATGATGCTCCTCAATCATAGCCTTAAGGTCCTTGCAGAACCTTTGGTTTTCAGCACATCTCACAGGAGAAGCCAACATCAGGTACATTAACATTGCTTTGATCCCTGCCCTGTCCATATCAGACCATCTTTGGAACGCAAGGTTTCCATACTCATCAGTAAAGCATAGACCTCTTTCAGGGAGTTCAAACACAACGTTGTTCATGAAGGTGATTCCTTCAGGAACGGACCTGTCACAATCTAATCCTGGGACCTTGATCTCAGGCTCAGACTCAATATGCTTCCTTTTTCTCCTGGTGGCTTTTGATGGAGCAGTTCCTGTTGTTGAAGCAGGAAGAAGGGAGGGAATGTTCAGGTTTTCAGGCATTGCTCTCAGTCTGTCGTACCATTCCTTCAGTGACTTGAGAAGGTTGGGTACTACAACATTGTTCTTCTTAGCAATGATGGGACGAAGCTCATCCAGTTCAGTGATGCCAAAGTCAGCAAATCTGAATGGCTTATGGACGTCAATAACTCTTCGATCAGGCCCCCCGAAGACCGTGATTACTGCAGGATCGGTGTTTCTGTGGATTTGAATGTCAGTGATGGTTTCAGGTTTTAGCGTTTCTTTCATTACCCAATTATACTTTTCGATCCTGTACTTTCTTATTTGAGTGTCCTTCCTGAGCTTTGCTTCCCTATCCCTTTTGAGAGCATTCAACTCTTCTTCCTGAGCCTTTTTAAAGGCTGCACCAGCTTGCTCAGTTGCTAGTGCTTCAGTATCCAAACCAATTTTTTCAGCTTCCTCATGAACAACCTATATAAGAGCAGGCTTGCTTATTTCTCTTCTTCAGCTACCTTTGCCAAAATCTCAACTCTTTCCATGTGGGCTTGGATTTCAGCGTTGGTGAGATGATGCACAACTCCATTGATTTCAAACAGGACCCTCATAGGTTCATCAGGATCATATCTGAATATTGTGGAGGTAGGCTTGAGCATTGTTTCAGGTTCAGAGGTGGTGGCAATCATTTTACCTCTGTCCTGCCTGAGAGTGGAGGAGCCTGGTTCCTCTTGTGGTGGAACTTCTGTGATTGGTGTGGCTTCAGTGACACGCTCCCCCTCAGTGTGAGAGGGTTGTCCAGCTTCTTGTTCATCGGTAACAGGGGTTTCGAGAACATTCTCCCCCTCAACATTTGTCGGAGCTGCAGTGATGGCAAGTATTGGAGAAACCGATGAAGTAGATGCACCCTTGAAGGCTTGAAAAATTTCGGTCATCATATACTTGATCGCCTCAGTATCCTGTTGAATGCGGGATACCTTGGAGTCAAGTGAAGCCTGGGCATTTTCAAGGGCTGTCATCCTGGATCCCAAAGTCCATGCCAGAGAAGTGGACCTGTGGGATTGAGCTGCCACTGATTCTTCCATCCTAGTGAAGGAAGACTTGGGAGACTCCACCGTTGTGGTGAGACCCTGAACATTTGAACCCTTCAGCAAGTTAAGTAACTCAATGAGGGTCACTGAGTTTACTTGATAGGTCTCAAATGCCTGAAGAAGCTTCCTGGTAAGCTCAGGATCATCTTTGACCGATTCTTGAACCGACTGAACCCCTACATTTAGCTGGTTGAGGGTTTCCAAAAATTTATTCAGGCGAGATATCATCTGTGTCAGGGAGTAGTTAACTGAGGCATTTTTCTCCCTGACATCTTCATTGAAGTCTTCAACAACATCCTTGAGTAAGTGGTAATGAACTGCTTGCTCAGTGTGCATGTTAAATACCTCATCAGTGACCCCCATGTACAAAATGTTTGTTATCTTCCTGATGAATTTGGTGAAGGCTTTCTTAGTGAGAGGAGTTTGTTCTTCTCCTGAGGAGTCCGGCTCGGAATGTGTGGCAGCTTCTTCATGGTTAGAAGATTGAGGAGACTGAGGGATTGGCTCAGGGACTGTCTCCTCAACCTCCATATCATCTCCGGCCATAAACACTTCCTCATCACTATTATATTCATCATCAGAGAACAAGGCAGCCTGAGCATCTGCAAGGGACTGAATTTCCAAAACAAGGTTATCCGGCTCCTCTTCATTAGAAGACTTGCCTTCGGTTTGGCCAAGTCCTGACCCCTTCAATCCAGCAGATTGGGTTTTATCTGCCTGGTCAACAGGGTCAGTTCCCAAGTTTTGGGCACCTCCAGGAATGATTGTTGTTTCCCTATCAGCGAGTTGTATATTTCTCTCTGAGTCTTGGGGATGAGTTTTTGTGCCCTCGGACAAAAGCTTTGATTTGCAAATGTCTTCATCAGGCACTTGAATGGTTATGCCCCCTTTTCCAACAGGCTTGTTCTGGTCTGTCGAAGATTTAGGGGCGAGAACTCCCTGACGCTTGGGCTGTGATTTACCCTAGATTTTAGTGGGATGTGAATGTTTGTGGGTCCCCTTCTTAGTAGGGTAGTGCTTCCCTACCAAGGATTTAGAACCCTTTTCTCCCTGAGACCCTGATTGTGATTTGTCAGAGCCTTTAACGGGATGTGATTGTTTGTGGACCCCCTTCTCAGTGGAGTAGTGATGCCCCACCGAGGATTTAGGATCCCTTACTCCCTGAAACTCTGGTTGTGATTTGCCAGAGCCTTTAGCAGGATGTGAAGGTTTGGTTGGTTCCGACTCCACTGACTTGTTTATGGCAGCAGAGTCTTTGGGAACGAGTTTGCCCGAGGACACTGAGTGTGATGTCTCAGTGCCCTCCGTTGGCCTATGTTTTAGGGCCAAAGATTGGCTAATGATCCTAAGGGTGTCGGCAGTCAGGGTCTGTTTTTGTTGCCCCCTTTTGTCAGGCTTAGGGGCAGAGGTCTCAGTGTCGAGTGACTTGGGTTGAGCCACCTTCCTGGACCCCTGTCCCTTCTTCCTCTTCACCTTTTTGGTGGGAGAGGGAACTGGTGAGATTACTTTGTCACCCTGGATATCAGATAGCATATACGTAGTCAGGGCGACAGGTGTTACCTCAAGAGGGTCACGAGAGTAATTAGCCTTGTGTAAGACATCAGGCTCAAAACCTACTACTTCAGGCTTTGCATACTCAGACCCAAGCAAGTCTTGTAGGGCGCAGGAAATAAATCTAGGGTAAGACATTAGTTTTTGCCTAGACTTCCCACCCAACTTTGCTATGAGGTCCCTGAAGATTATTTCTCAATGGTCAATTTTTTTACCCTCCATGAGACAGAACACTATCATTGATTGAGTAATGTTCAGTTGCTCTGTTGAGGATTTATTACCCCCAAGGACCTGAATGACAAAGGTCATCAGGATCCTCCAGGGGGCAGGAAACCATGTTTTTATGATTGGGGCTCTAGACAGAAGGGCCCCTGGAGACACATCAGGATGATTTTTGCCATAGGGCCCAAGTGTCAGGAGGAGTTCCTTAACTTCCTCTTCAGTGGGTGGTTTGGAAAAGGTCACAGCAAAGTCAAGGCTTGTGGCTTTGACAAAGGTTTTGTAGTTAAGAGAGAGGAACTTTGTTCCATTCTTGATTGAGAACCTGATAGTGGCCTCTTTTGGTGCATCGGGGTTTGTAACCACCGTTGTGCACCAAAATTCCCTCAAATAGTCATGATAGATGACTGAGGGGGTCTTGGTGAATGTGGTGGTGAGAAAGCAGTTTTGTAGGAACTTCACCACATCCCTGTATTCAGGGAACCCTTCAGGGTAGGCAAAGTTCCCCACCACATTGTTTTTGGTGAGGTCTACGCTTTCCATTTGGAAATCCACATTGGGTGCGTATTTTATGACCTTAGAAGAAGCCATTTGTGTTTGATAAAGGTCTGGTTTTCAAAAAAAACTTGGTATAAAAGAGGAAAAACACACGCAGTTTTGAAAACAATTTTCAAGAGGTTTGATAGGATTTTAAGAGGTGTGTGTTTTTCTTCTTTGAGGGGGGTATTTATAGGGTGGGAATTATGGTAGTGATGTTGCGGATACCAAAGGTTTATATTATTCAACCGAAGCGGCATAATAATATAGGTTTGATGTCCGCATTTAATATCACGATTCCCATTGCCCCTATTTTCTCTCACATCATGGGGTGGCTCTGCAAATAATGCACTTTTGCAGAGAAAAAATCATCACAAATATTGTGTGTGAGGGAGCATTTAATGCTCAGTGGTGTTTGGTGAGAGAGATGTGGGGGCCCAAGAGGTGGATGCCAGTTGTGTAAGTGACATATATTCCTATATTTAATAGGAATTAGTTACCTACCTGGGACATTTACTAACTAAGTGCTTAGAGCATTTAGTTAGGGTATTCAATGTCATTTTTCATCCTCAGCCCCCTGAATGATTATTCATTCAATAAAATTGGTTTTGAAGGGTTTGTTCAGGATGGGTGTGATCAGGGACCTAGAGAATTTACATCAGGTTGGAACATTTTTGATCAGTTTCCTGATGCTATGTCCAACATACCCAATTCAGCTTTCAATCTAGTGAAAGTGGGTTCATCCAAGGGTTTGGTGAAGATATCAGCTAGCTGATACTCAGTGGGGATGAAATGTAGTTCAATTTCTCCATTCATGATGTGGTCCCTGATGAAGTGGTATCTGATGTCAATGTGTTTGGTTCTTTGATGAAGCACTGGGTTATTTGATATGGCTATGGCACTGGTATTATCACAAAAGATGGGCACCATCTTATACTGAATGCCATAGTCACTCAATTGGCTCTTCCTCCAGAGTACATTTGCACAACATCCTGCTGCAGCCACATATTCAGCTTCAGCAGAGGACATGGCCACTGATTGTTGTTTCTTTGTACTCCAACACACAAGTTTACCACCAAGAAATTGGCAAGCCCCTGAAGTACTTTTCCTATCCATATTACATCCGGCATAGTCAGAGTCAGTGTACCCTTTGAGATCAAATCCTGAACATTTTGGGTAATACAAACCAAGGTTTGAAGTACCCTTCAGGTACCTGATGATTCTCTTGACAGCAGTGAGATGTGATTCTTTAGGATCAACCTGGTATCTAACACACAGGCAGACTGAGAATTGGATATCAGGCCTTGAGGCAAGTAAGTACACCAGGGAGCCAATCATTCCCCGGTATTGGGTTTGGTTCACTGATTTGCCAGTGAGGTCAGGGCCAAGGTTGTTTGGAGGAACCATTGGAGTCTTCACTGATGAGCAGTCAGTGAGCTCATACTTCTTCAGTAGGTTCCTCAGGTATTTTTCTTGGCAAATGGATATTCCTTTTTCAGTTTGTTTGATTTGGAGTCCAAGGAAGTATGTGAGTTCACCCATCATGCTCATTTCAAACTTTGTTGTCATCAGTTTTTCAAATTGTTTGCAAAGTTCACAACTAAACATCTAAAGCAGTGAAAAGCATAAACATGCTAACCTACACTATTAATAAGCAATAAATAAGCAGTTTACAAAATAAGCTAAAACATGAAAAATGGAATTACTTGGATTGAGGATCACAACTAGGATTAGAATGCACCATAAAACTTTTGTCAAAGCTAATAAGCTACAATGAACTTAATAAGCCAAGTCCAAACTGCTTATCCCACCATGTTGACTTTTGTTGACCTTCTCTCTTTTTGAGCTTAGCTTATTTACTGTGGAACCAAATTGCTAAAGAGTCTCACAATAAGCTATGAGGAAGCTTAAGTGAGCTTTTTAAACTATCTTAACTACTTTTAAATGGAGTTTTGAGCACGAACCAGAATTTAACATGAAATTTTGATTTTTCATTTAATTTGAATTCTTGAGTACAAACTGAGAATTTGAATATAAGAAGGCTTCTAATGACGGATGAAATTACAATTAACATAAATTTAACTAAATTCTAATTTTACTTAACTACTTTACTGCTACATTAACTAACTACCCATCCTTCCTGCTTCTTTCTTTCTTTTTATACATGAATTAGGGTTCATGTGTCCCACTTGTCCTTTCACAGCAATAAGTTGAGCCATAGGATGAGAAGGGGTGCATTTAAAATTGGTGGTTGTTGGGATGTGTAATTGGAGGGATGACAGGGTGGAGTTGGTGTAGGGTAGCATGCTCAAAAGTGGAGGGGAGGAGGTGGTTTGGAGGGAATGACCAGGAAAGGTGGGGTAAAGTGTATTGAGGGGAAAGGTCAAAAGG